>PITA01006779.1:0-97068 GCA_004023965.1 Spilogale gracilis
TCCCCCCACCCCCTCCCTCCAAGTCCCTCAGTTTGTTTCTGTGTCCAAAGTCTCTCATGTTTCGTTTCTCTCCCTGAATTGCCCTACTTCCCATTTACTTTCCTTCTCCTACTGTCTTCTATATTACCCCTTATGCACCACAAGTAAATGAAACTATGTGATACTTGACTTTTTCTATTTGGCTTATTTCATTCAGCATAATCTCTTCCAATCCAGTCCATGTTGCTACAAAACTTGGATATTCATCCTTTCTGATGGAGGCATAGTATTCTATTGTATATATGTGCCACATATTCTTTATCCATTCATCTGTTGAAGGGTACCTTGGCCCTTTCCACAGTTTGGCGACTGTGGCCATTGCTGCTATGAACATTGAGGTACATATGGCCCTTCTTTTCAGTACATCTGTATCTTTGGGGTAAATGCCCAGTAGTGCAACTGCAGAGTCATAGGGTAGTTCTATTTTTAATTTTTTAAGGAATCTCCACACTGTTTTCCAAAGCGGCTGTACCAACTTGCATTCCCACCAACGTGTAAGAGGGTTCCCCTTTCTCCGCAGCCTCTCCAACACTTGTTGTTTGCTGACCTGTTAATTTTGGCCATTCTGACTGGTGTAAAGTGGTATCTCAGTGTGGTTTTGATTTGAATTTCCCTGATAGCTAGTGATGATAAACATTTTTTCATGTGTCTGTTAGCCATTTGTATATGTTAGCCATTCTCCATTCTATGGAGAAGTGCCTCTTCACATCTTGCCCATTTTTTGATGTGTTCATCTTCTTTTTGGATGTTGAGTTTGAATAGTTCTTTATAGATCTTGGCTATCAGCCCTTTGTCTGTAGTGTCATACAAAGCTGTGATTACCAAGACAGCATGGTACTGGCACAAAAAGAGAGCAATAAACCAATGGAACAGAGTAGAGAGTCCAGATATGGACCCACAAATGTATGGTCAACTCATCTTCAACAAAGCAGGAAAAAATATCCAGTGGAAAAAAGACAGTCTCTTCAATAAATGGTGCTGGGAAAATTGGACAGCTACATATAGAAGAATGAAACTAGACCATTCTCTTACACCACACACAAAGGCAAACTCGAAATGGATGAAAGACCTCAGCGTGAGGCAGGAATCCATCAAAATCCTGGAAGAGAACATAGCATAGGCAGTAACCTCTTTGACATCGGCCACAGCAACTTCTTTCTAGACACGTCTCCAAAGGCAAAGGAGACAAAAGCAAAAATGAATTTTTGGGACTTCATCAAAATAAAAAGCTTCTGTACAGCAAAGGAAACAGTCAACAAAACAAAGAGGCAACCCACAGAATGGGAGAGGATATTTGCAAATGACACCATCTCTTTTAAAGCTTTCCTAGAAGCTCTACCCTAAGACTTCTGTTTACAACTGCTGGGAAATGTTCTGTGGTCAGGCTTAATAATGTGTAAGCACTATGGCAGTAATGCTACTAAGAATGAAAGGGAGAACAGATACTAGGTTGGCAACCAGCACTCAACCCCAACATTTTTCTCTCTCTCCTGAACAAGATTTCTAGTTTGCCAACATCTCTCTCTCTCTTTAAGATTTTATTTATTATTTATTTGACTGAGAGTGAGATAGGGAGAGACAGAGAGAGAGCGCACGAGTGGGGGGGCAGAGGGAGAGGGAGAAGCAGACTCCCTACACAGCAGGGAGCCCGATGCAGGACTCAATCCTAGGACCCTGGGACCATGACCTGAGCCGAAGGCAGACACTGAACAGACTTGAGCCACCCAGGAGCCCCTGACAACATCCCTCTTGATCTGAAGTCAAACAACAAATATTACATGTATTTCACCAGGGCAGAATAATTAATTCTTCCTGTAGTCAAAACACAATACTTTAGTTAATATATTTTAAGGTTGCTCAAATTTCCCCAAAGTCATATCAAATTTCTGATTATTTAAAATGTGCCTCTTTGGGGCACCTGGGTGGCTCAGTAGGTTAAACACATCCAACTCTTGATCCCAGCTCAGGTCTTAATCTCAAGGTCACAAATTCAGGCACCACACTGGGCTCCAGATCCAGCATGGAGCCTACTTAAAAATAATAATAATAATGATAATAAAATAAAATAAAATGCACTTTTTTTTGCCAGAACTACTCCAAAATGGGATTATGAAACTAAATGCTATTGATTTTGCAATGACTTAATTGAATATCTTCAGTGTGACACTGTAGTCAAGTTAAAGATACAAAAGACCTTGAAAGTCTTGTGATATCAAGTAGCTGAGGAGAAGGAACATACAAATAAATGAACAAAAAGGTAAGATACATAAGTCTTTCCAAAGAAAAGAAAAAATAAGTGCCACAGAAATGTGGAGGTGGGAGAAAAGTTCAAGGGTGAGATGGGAGAAGGTAAAAGGAGAAAATGAGAGAAAACCCCTAACAATGTTTGTTAAGAAACAGGTAAGAAACTAGTAGAGAAGAAGAGAAGCTACAGAAGAAAAGAGGACTAACAGAAGAATATCACTCCTCCAACCCGGCACCTACCTCTATTCCCTGCTTCCACAGCCCTCGCTCCTCTACAAAACCTATGATTGCAGAATCTGTTTTCACTACTGCCTCTACCACCTTACCTCCCATGCATTCTTTTCTTTTAATATTTTATTTGAAAGAAAGATGGAGGGGAGGGGGCAGAGGAAGAGGGACAAGCAGGCTCCCCTCTGAGCACTGGGTAGACAAGGGGCCACTTGGTGCTGACACCGGGCTTGATGCTAGGACTCCGAGATCATGTCCTGAGTGGAAGGCAGACACTTAACACACCGAGCCACCCAAGCACCCCCACCGTACATTCTTTAACTCACTGCAATCTGGTTTTAACCCCAACACTGCACTGAAGCTCTTTCCGGCCTTGACTGAGCTGCCAAATCCCGACTCAGCCTTCATTTACCCTTTGGTAATCCGATATTCTTGACCACTCCCTTATTTCCCTGATTTCCAGGACATTACTCTTGATGTACCTCTTACTCTTCCAACCCTCCCTTGCCTGTGCTGACTCTCCTTCTTCCATATACTTCTCCAATGGAAGTGGTCACTCCATCTCAAAGTCTGCATTCCTCCTGAGCAAACTCACCTACCTATGAGCACGAGGTCTGACACCACTATCACCTATACAGGACTTCCAAAACTCACTCAAGTTGAACATTTGAGTTCTGAATCCACATACCCACTAGTCTAACAAGACAACACTTCACCCAGTTGTCTCACAGGCACCTCAATCTCAACATGTCCAAGTGAGAGAAAACTACTCCCCAAAAAACTGCTTTTACTCTCGAATTTGCTAGTTTGGCTTCTGCCAATATTACTTCTCCATTTAACCAATCAAGAAACCTAGGAATTTTTAGATTCCTTCTTCTCCCTCATTCCCACACCCAAGTGGTCTTATTAATTCTATAATTTTAACATAACATCTCTTGTATTTTTTTCCTCAGCTCTAGCTCTACTGCTACTCAGTTCAGGATCTCATTATATCACTGGATCACCAGAAAGAGCCAGTTCTCCCTGCTACCAATCATGTACTGTCTAATCCATTCTCCACTGGCACCAAATACTGTTACATTTCAACATTTTCTCATTCCTTAGATCTCTGACTCTTCCCAATAAATGCCTACTCTTGTTTTATAATCACTTGCTTTTGTTAAAAATATAATAAATTCCTTATCTATTTAAAATTATTAGCTAAACTTATTTTAGTAGTCTATTCTAATAACTTCTTACTTGACGGTAAGCTCTTCTGTTTGTTGATTCTCTTGCATGGTATTGGCTTTCCTGAAACATTTGGAAATTCTTATCCTTGTATTTGGGATTCTGTTATATTCTGCCGCTTTTGTTGGTACTGCTCACTCAGGAAGCAATACTCACTTCATATTGTTTTCAGGAGGAGGAGAGGAAGAGCAGATGGGATGTCTCAGTGCCTGGTGGTCTATGTATGAGTACAGCCAGTTACCCACGGTGCTTCACCGTCTCACAGACCCAGGCTCCTACACGCAGTTCTTGCATGGAAACAGACCTTTCACTTGGTCCAACTTGGTGTCAGAACATACACAGGCTGGAGCTGTTTATGTTACAGTAATCACCTTACTGACTACTCGAGGACCTTTTGTGCTGCCAGTTTCCCCCACCTCTGGATATGAGTGTTACCCACTGAACCTCCTATTTTCAGAAATTTTTTACACTTTCTGATTTACAAAGATCTCTCCTTATTTCTATGACTACATACATATTTTTCTATTACTTGTACAGATTTGGTGAAGGAAAGCAAACACGTATGAGTGTTTAGTCTGCCTTCTTGAAACTGTCAAAATATGTTTTCTAAAATACACATCACAGCATAAATCTATCCCTTTCCTATCTTAAAATCCTTTATGGGCTCCCAACTTCTACAGACTTTAAATGCCTTAGAGTCCTCCATAGTATGGCTGATGACCCCAAACATCTTCCCATTCCCCATGCAATACACCTCATGATCCATCCAGCCATACCGAACTACTTAGAGTTGGCCATACACAACATGCTTTTTCAAGCCTTCATACTTTTGTATTCCTTATTTCTTCTATCTTTAATGCTTCCTCTCCCAGCCTCTTTTCAGTTGTCTAGGCATCCTTTAAAACCCAGCTTCAAAAGAGTGGGAAAAAATGCATATCAAGGTATTAAGAATGGCTGTTTTCCTAAGTTCTGCTTATCTATATTTTCTATGTTTTTTGTTTACATTAAGAATCTACTATTTTGGAGGCATCTGGGAAGTTCAGTCGGTTAAGCGTCCCATGCTTGGTTTCGGGTCAGGTCATGACCTTACGTCGTGGGATTGAGCTCTGCGTGGAGATCTGCACTCAGCATAGAGTCTGCTTCACATTCTCTCTCCGTCTTCCTCCTACTCTCTCTCTTTCTTTCAAGTAAATAAAATCTTTAAAGAAAAAAAAGAACCTACTACTTATTTGAGGGAAAAAGAAAGTTGTTTTGTTTTTTCATTTTAAAACAAGATCTGGGGTATCCTGCTCTGTAAACCGTTACTTGACTAGCCAAAGTTTCACTTCCTTTGTGCCATCACATTGCCATGTTACATCCCTTTTTTTAATCCTACCGTATTAAATGGTTTTCTTCCCCTACTAGCCTATAATCTCCTTGAGGACACAGTTCTATGTCTTCCTGATCTTCCTAGAGCCTAAAAGAACCTGAAATTCTGCACATGTGTCATAAACATTTGCTAGATAAATGAATAAACAACAAAACTGGGAGAATCAGGAACGGGCAGTTTAGCAATCATACACACTCATCTTGGAAAGTCATGTAACTTTTCCTCCAAGAAAAAAGAAAGGGGAAAGTATATACAGACATTTAGAGGTAGTGAGGAAAATATAATAATTATGCAATGATTTTAAATCAGAAAAGATTTTAAGAGATCAGCACGTGCAAGTCCTCAGGTTACAGACTAAAGAACTACATCCCAGGGGAGGTAAAATGATCTGCTCAAGCTCAGAACCTCGAACAGAACATGGATTCGAACCCCCATTTTCTAATTCTCATTACAAAGCTCATTCAACTTTACTGACTTATCCTACTACTGTTTGTGTCATATGAGGCTCGGGAAGGATAATACCATCTTAGCAGCTAATACTGCTTGAAAATGAAAGTTTTCCCAACCTGTACCATCACCTAATTTTAGTCTATCAACATTTGGCCACGGTTTACCTTAGAGTAAGATTTCTCTTGGAGGCAGCTACTCGTGCTCAAACTGGGGAAGGAAAGCTTAAAAAGCATTCGTTTGGGCCATAGATCTGATTTTACCAAGTGAGCAAATACCAAAAAGATTCGCTTTCTGTGGATCTATTCTGTAATTTTATCAGACATCCTAAAAAGCAAGCAAGCCAATAAACATAAAAAATCATCTCTTAACACTGAAAGTAAGATCAATTTCCCAAACCTATACAGGTGTGGGCTTACAAGGAATGAAAGGTTTTGTTCGTTTGCTTGTGGTATTGGGCTGTTCTCTTCCCCTATCCTAGAAACAAAACGGTAGTATAGCTGTCAATTGACCAGTCCATCATGGCTATTGTACAACACTGAAGAAGCTGTAAGATCATTTTTTATTAGGAAGCTTTAATATTGCTAAGATGAGGCTATAAAGAAATCTGATATTATAAGAAATCCCCAAAAGACTGTCTCCACAGCAATCAACCTCTTTTAAGAGATATCTTCTATCTAAAATATTCATAAGTACATTTTCTTTACCTTATATTTCAACCTCAAGACATTTTTCAGTCCCTCCTCTCCCTACCAGCACATAAGAGATTTGCAAAGGTCCTATACCTCCAAGTCTAAACACATGTGGACTCTGGACTTTGCCATTTTAAAGGAAGTACGGAACAAAGTAAAAGAATAATGCAAACTAACTTAGCTTGAGACAGAGACTGCAATGCCCTGCATGTTATATATATATCCCTATCCCCATATGCAAATTAAATACACATGATAAACCAGGGAGAAATCACTGTATGGAAGCAAAAGCTAGATTAAGAATATTGGGCCTCAGTCAGAACAAAGAATCAATAAGCCCCCTGAGAGAAAAAAAGCCAAATCTAAAACACAGACCCAGGGCCGTACCACTACAAAAGTGAAGTATAAAAAACAGATGTGTCTTTATTTCCCAAAATAAATACCCCTGATTATCCAGAAATTCCACAGTGCTAATCACAATAAAAATTCACTCACTAAAATGTCATAACATAAATAAATGGCAAAGTGAATGTAATTATTAAAACAGTGATTCATCTCTAAATTTAATGGTAAACAAACTGATCTTTTTTATTGTTTAAATCAAAACTGTATTGAATATCTTCTAACACTTCTTCAATATTCTGGTGACGATTAAAAATGGCACAAAAAATGTGGCACCAGAAAAATAAACTATTGTTAATTCTAAAAGTGGAACTCTTTGGATGCAACACTCATGTCCTTTGCAGTTTTTTTTTTTTTTAAGATTTTTTTATTTATTTATTTGACAGAGAGATCACAAGTAGGCAGAGAGAGCAGAGGAAACAGGCTCCCCGCTGAGCAGAGAGCCTGATGCGGGCCTTGATCCCAGGACCCTGAGATCATGACCAGAGTCGAAGGCAGAGGCTTTAACCCACTGAGCCACCCAGGCACCCATCCTTTGCAGTTTTTAGTGAGAAACCAATAAAATGCTATTTTTGATAAGTAGTAGAGACTTTCTTAGCTCATGGGGGGGTGTTAAACTAAGAACTTAAATAATCTGAGAAATTTAATTTTTAAAAATCTGTATTATGCTATAACTAAAAAATACATATATTTTGTCAATAGCTAAAAAATCTAAGAGCTTAAGTAATGTCATTATGCTAAATATGGCTGATTTTATCATAAAATTAGCAGTTTTCACAGCATAACCATCAAAAAAAATTAGGTGGATAAATTCGGACAATACTAAAGAGACACAAATGTTACACTGGCAGAAAGGAAGACACTTTCAAGCAGCGAAGCTGTCTATAAACCCTGGCCCTACAAAATGCTAACTAACCACACAATATCCACCATGGAGGGACGCCTGGGTGGCTCAGAGGGTTAAGCCTCTGCCTTCCACTCAGGTCGTGATCTCAGGGTCCTGGGATTGGGTCCTGCATCGGGCTCTCTGCTCAGCTGGGAGCCTGCTTCCCCCTCTTTCTCTGCCTGCTTCTCTGCCTATTTGTGTATTTCTGATCTCTCTCTCTGTCAAATAAATAAATAAAATCTTTTTAAAAAAAAATATCCACCATGGAGCAGCCTGTGGCAGTCTCAAGCTGCCCTGTTAAATAGTTTTTTCAATGACTTGCTCCAATAATTCAAAAATTTATTCATTGTATCTGTTGATGACATAACACTGAGTAGGCTAGACAATGCAATAAATGAAAATTAAAAATGGTAAATTATCTGAAGGATAGAACACTGGGTTAAAAACAAAGCAAAACTAAAAGGTGATATACCTACTATTAACTTTTTTAAATGTTCTTTTAATAGATGCAAAAGAATACATAAAATATATGTAGCCAATAAAGAATACTATACAGCAAACATTTATGTAGTAAAGCACTAGAATAAAGCATATTAAAGTCCTTTCCCAGGGCACATAGGTGGCTCAGTCTGTTAAGCATCTGCCTCTGGCGCAGATCATGACCTCCGATCCTGGGATCAAGCCCCTCCCAGCTCAGCGGGCCCCTCCCTGCTCAGCCCACCCATCTCTGCTTGTGTGAGTGCACGCGTCATGCACTCTCTCTCTCTCAAATAATAAAATCTTTTAAAATAAAATAAAGTCCTTTCCCTAGATTATTTCATGTACTTCTCATAACAATCCTAGTAATGAGGCATTACTGTCCTCATTTTATTTAAAAACAAAAACAAGAGAGACCTGGCTTGTTTGGTCAGTAAACTGTGTGCCTCCTGATCTCTGGGTTGTAAGTTCAAGCCTCACACAGAGTGTAGAGGTCACTTAAAAATAAAGTTTAAAAAAAAAACAAAAACAAAAACAAAAACTAAGTCAATAATTCAAGGACACTTTATTAATAAACGGCAAAACCCAAATCTTTTTGCCCCTAACATCCACGGCTTGATTTCCTACATCATTCTCTTCTCTAAGGTTAAAATGAAGACAGGAAGACCTGGTTTAAGAGCCAATTATGAAAATAAATACACAGGTATATAAATAGATAAAATACATAAACAAAATCATCTACAGGCTTATGTGACGAAAGTAGTTAATAGGAACAAAATGTAGGATATAGTCATTTAAAAGACAAAAAAAATAATTGCAAACTTGGACTATCTTGATCACACTGACAAAATAGACCCTTTCTAATCTCAGCTGATCAGGATCACATTTAAACTATCAGATGAGGTCTTTGAATACCATGATTCAGAGGACTTAAAGTTAGAGGTTATCTACAAGGATTTTCACATCTGAAAACAATGGCATACAAGAAACAATAAGGCTATGGAAATTCACCTGAAAAAGAGAAGTATATGGGAAGACAGAATAGCTATCATCATAAACAAACATCGCCACAGTCATTAAATATCTGAACCCTTGACATATCAAAATGGACAGAGATGTGTTCTATATGACTTCAAAGAGTATATAACTAGGACCAGTAAGTTGATAATGTAAAGAAGTCAACCTCACAATAATTATTACTGAAGTTAAAGAGTTAAAGAGATGGCTAAAGTTAGAGAGATGGACTAAAAAAACCAAAGGTCCCAAGGGGTCAAAAGATACAAACTTCCAGCTATAAAATAAGTGATGAGGATATAATATGCAGCATGGCAACTAAAATTAATATTATTGTTATTTGAAAGTTGCCATATTTGAAAGTTGTCAAGAGAGTAAATCCTGAAAGTTCTCATCACCAGAAAAAAAAAAAAGGTAATTCCGTATGGGGGCAGATGGTTATTAGATTTATTTTGATAATTTCAGTGTATACAAACATTAGATCATTACACTGTACACCTAAAACTAATATAACGTCAATTATGTCAATTATACCTCAATTTAAAAAAAAAAAAAGTTCCTTACAAATCTCATTCTTTTTCCCTAATCTTTATCTTTAAAAGGAAGTTTTTCTTGGAGCACTGGGTATGGGGAATGGGGAATGAATCTTGGAACACTGGAAAATAAAAAACTTAAGTAACAAAAAAATAAAAATAAAAAAAATAAAACGAAGTTTTTGTTCTCTAAAACAAATTGTATCCTTAATTTTAACTGTATGTTAGCCATTTAACATTTTACATGCATATTCCTATGACAGAAATGTCACCGATGGTAGTTCAATAGGCAAATGAGCAGGGCAGAGGGGCAGAGAAAGATAATCTCAAGCAGATGCCCCACTGAGCACAGAGTCCAATGAGGCTAGATCCCATGATTCCATGACCCTGACATCGTGACCTGAACCAAAACCAAGAGTTAGACACTTAACTGAGCCACCCATATAAAATATCACGCTCCTATAAAATATTTTATCCTGAATTTCTATATATAAAATGTTTAGAACAGTGCCTGGTATGTAATAAATACTCAAAAAGTGTTCACTTCTACAACCATTAGTTTATAATACCCATTGTTTGTAGTTTAAAGAATTATAAGTACTCAATCCTATCCTCTCCTAAAAGTGATGAATAAGACAGATTTTAAGATAAATACAAACTAAATGTATTACCTCTTTCAGGCTTTTAGAAGAATCTTCCTCAGATTACAATGATGTGTTACATTACAAATTACTAGAAAACACTGGATTGCTAATGATTAAAGTTGTACTTCACTTTTTTTCACCCTTGATAATCATCAGTCCTCTTCCCATCTATTTTAAGAGATGGCCAAAACACCCCTCAATGCACATTTTGATTACCACATCCCTTGTTCAGCTGTCCTCCTTCCTCCCATTTCTACCCCATCCCTAAATCAGGACCCAACCTCTAGGTCCCACAGAGTTGGGCACCAATTAGATGTTTTCTCTTTGTAGCTTCAAAATGCCTCTACTCTGCACCCTTATCAGGCACCTGTGCTGTCTGTACCCCCACTACAGTCTCACAGGTCCTGGAGAACAAGGCCCACATTTCCCTCATCTTTATGAAGTTGGCACACGAACCTGATTCTAAAGTCTTCTAAATACTGAATGGATGACTCTATCCTTCAGACATAAACTACATGACAAGAAATAGTTTAATAAAATTATAGCACAGCTAGATGAAGTATTATATCGTTACTGAATCATTATAAAAATTAAGTCATTAAGAAAACTCAAAAATCTGTGAGAGAGGCTGTATATCACTGTGATTGAGAGCATGAGATCTGGAGTTAGTCCCAGCTTTCACCATTCATTCAACAAATAATTAATGAGCAATCACTTTAAGTAAGGCACTATTTTCTCCTGGCCTCACAGAATTTACATTCCAGTGTGAAGAGGCAAACAATAAACACAATTAAATAAGTAAATTATGCAGTATTTTATAAGATAATAGTAAAATATATATAAGGTGATACATATTGGGGTAAAAAAAAGAGCAGGGAAAGGGACTGTGAGTGAAAAGGAAGAAAAGGGAAAAATTATGACACTAAACAGGACGGCATGAGTAGACTTTCTTTACTCAAGATAAGATTTGAACCAAGAGGGGCTTCTGGGTGGCTCAGTCATTAAGCACCTGCCTTCAGCTCAGGTCATGGTCCCGGATTCCAGGGATGGAATCTAGCATCAGGCTCCCTGCTCTGCAGGAAGCTTGCTTCTCCTTCTCACTCCCCCTGCTCATGTTCCCTCTCCAGCTGTGTTTCTCTCTGTCAAATAAATAAATAAAATCTTAAAAAAAAAAAAAAAGATTTGAATAAAGACTTGAAGGCAGTAGTATATCCAAGAAACTGCCAGAATGTTTTCCAAAATGACTGCACCACTTTATATTCCCACTAGTGTTTGAAGATTCTGATTCCTCCACATTCTCAGAAAAACTTGTTATTATCTATTCTTTTGGATGTGAAGTGGTATCTCTTTGGGTTTTGGTTTACATTTCTCTGATGGCTATTTTTTTTCACACTTTTTTTTTTTAAAGATTTTATTTATTCATTTGACAGAGAGAAACACAGTGAGAGAGGGAACACAAGCAGGGGGAGTGAGAGTGGGAGAAGTAGGCTTCCTGCAGAACAGGGAGACTGATGCGGGGCTGGATCCCAGGCCTCCAGGATCATGACCTGAGCTGAAGACAGTCGCTTAACCAACTGAGCCACCCAGGTGGCCCATTTTTTCACACTCTTAACAGTGTTTTTCAAAGGTCAGAAATTCTCAATCTTGATGACATCTAATTTATCAGTTTCTTTTCTAGATGACATCTTTTGTGTGGAATCTAAGAAATCTCTGCCCAACCAGTGGTCACAAAGGATTTATACTAATCCTTTTCTTTCTTTTTTTTTTTTTTAAAGATTTTATTTATTTATTTGATAGAGTGAAACACAGCTAGAGAGGGAACACAAGCAGGGGGAGTGAGAGAGGAAGAAGCAGGCCTCCCGCCGAGCAGGGAGCCCGATGTGGGGCTTGAACCCGGGACACCGGGATCATGACCTAAGCTGAAGGCAGCCGCTCAACCAACTGAGCCACCCAGGTGCCCCTATACTAATCCTTTTCTAAAACGTTTTAGGCTTTACATTTAGTTCTATGATCCATTTGGAGTTAATTTTTTCTTTCACTATAGTATAAAATACAAAATGGATCAAAGTCCATTTTTTGCATGTAGATATCCAATTGTTCCAGCACCATTTGTTGAAGAGTGCCTTTTGCCATGGAACTGCTTTGGTACCTTTACCAAAAATCAATTTAATATATGTGTATGGATCTATTCCTGCACTTTCACAGAGAATATAACATATAATACAGTATAAAAAGTATAAATTCAAATCCCTACAATTACCAAAGTAACAAAAGTGTGTAAATGGGGGCAACTTTAAGCCAACAGGAAGAAGTGAGGACTGTATCTTACTGAACAGAATATATCCTTAAAGCACTCAAATTCAACAGATATTAAAACACTGTGCAGAACAAATAAAATGGTGTGTATATGTGGTTACAGGGCGTGTGCAGAAAAAAAACACTGGTATATTAATATTAAAGATATATCAAAAATGGAAAAAAGCTGGATGAAAGGAGAGTACACTGTGGAAAAGGTTAGAGAGGCAGTTTTAAATCGATAGGTAACACAGAGGGAGTACCAGAGAAGAAAGATGACACTAACAGATGGGAGAAGAGACTAAAAGGTCAGATACCAGAGTAAGAATTAAAGGGGATTAGGCCAAATTTTTTTTTAAATGTAAACCCTACTAATATAATTATTACTAACATGTCATAAAGGTGGCCATTAGTTTGCCTCACTCAACAATAACAGTTATTTGCATTTACAGCTTTAGTGAACTTTTGTCTTCGCTCCTCCTCAATAAAAAAGAGAAAAACCTATTCATATTCATAAAGAGAAAAGAAATATATTTGTAGGTCAGGGTCCATGTCCCTTGTGCCTTTATAGCCTGCAAAGCAAGGTCCAGCCTGATTGCCAGCAGGCAGCCGACACATAGGAGGAGGTCACATTCAGGCAGCTCGGAGTTGACTACCACTGGCTGAGCCCCTAGGGCTGTTCCTCAGTGACAGACTAAGAATACCTTCTTTCTTGAAGGAAATTCACTGAAAGTTCCTGTTTCTTGTTTGTTTTTGTTTGTTTTTAGCTCCTGATCCAAAAAATTAAAGAACAGTTATTTGCTTTGGAAAAAAATAGCAAAAATTCTGAATGAAATTATAAATCCATACTGTTAACTTTCAGAAATCCACCAAAATATTAATAGCTTTTGTCTAGAGAGAGGGCTATATATAGCTAATTATGCTCTGAGTTTTTCTCCATTCTACTTTTAAATCTTTCCCCCTATATTCCACAATATTGCATTTTCCTTTCCTAACATAGGGGACAAAAACAAGCAAGCCAGCAACACAGCAGGACAGCTTTCAACCAAGTAATATAACATGAATGACCTTTAATCTCTCAAAATACCAAAGGAGAAATAAATTTAACATGGGTGCCAAAGTAAATGTCCCCAAAATAAATTATTCCTAAATGCACATTTAATAATTTAGGAACTTCAGAAGAAAGAGGTTTTTAATACTATTTTTTAAAAATTAAAGATAAGCTCTTACCTAATGCTAAGCTAGATTTAAAGATTTTGTTTTATTTATTTATTTGACAGAGAGAAATACAGTGAGAGAGAGGGAACACAAGCAGGGGGAGTGACAGAGGGAGAAGCAGGCTTCCGGCTGAGCAGAGAGCCGGATGTGGGGCTCGATCCTGGGTCTCCAGGACCATGACCTGAGCCGAAGGCAGTCACTTAACCAACTGAGCCACCCAGGTGCCCCATGCTAAGCTAGATTTAACAGCTATAACTTATTCTGATGTTTGAGCAAGGGTCAAGAGGTGATAAGGGCCCTTATTTCTGGCTCACACAACATTTGCTTCTCAATCCAATAAATACACAACGTCTTTGTCTTTGAACTGTCAGTATATACAGAACATAACCATACTACAGATTCACCGAACACTCATTATATTATACTTAACCGTATTAACTTTGTATAAATGATCACAAATGTCTTTCAATGTCAAAGTCTTACACCATAAAAATTTAACTTTCTATTTAGGTTTACATTTTATTACCCTATATAGATTGGCGAATAGTATTTATTTTAAGTCGCAGTTGCTAGAGATTAAAATCGTACTTTACTTGCTCTACACAGAATATAATCAAATAAAATACAGGCAATGAAGACTTTACCAGTGCTTACAGCATTATGTTATTGCCAAGAAATTAAAAGTTGTTACTTTTCTTTTTTTTAAAGATTTTATTTATTTATTTGACAGAGAGAAACACAGCTAGAGAGGGAACACAAGCAGAGGGACTGAGAGAGGGAGAAGTAGGCTTCCCGCCGAGCAGGAAGCCCCATGTGGGGCTCGATCCCAGGTCTCCAGGATCATGACCTGAGCCGAAGGCAGTCACTTAACCAACTGAGCCACCCAGGCGCCCCAAAAGTTGCTACTTTTTAACTAAACTTGTCAAATGAATTATGGGTTATACCAGAATAAGTCAGACACAAACCTGGAGCCACACAGTTCCAGGAGTCTGTTCATTTGATAGTATAAATGTTTCCTTATAGATGCCAAGGACTTTGAAAGTTGGCCAGAGAAATTGCTAAGCTAATAGCTGCTTACCCTCTAGAACCTGATGAAGTCATTATTTCAGATAATGCTAAAACTTGGTGGAGGAAATGTAGGGTAAGTAAAACGCTCACATTCTGGCAGTAATGTCTAAATTGGTATACTCTATTAAGTACTGTCAAATTATTCTACAAAATTTACAGGCATATACTCCTCAACCAGTGATTCTAATCACACACACACACACACACACACACACACACACACACACACACCCTACATGTTCTCCACAGAAATCAAACATGTTCAGGAATGGTCATTGTGACATTGTCTAATAATAAAAAATCAGAAACTACCTAATAACTACCCAAAGGCAAATGAGTAAATAAATTCCAGTTTTAACCATGCAATAGAAAAATGTTGAGCAAGAAAAAGTACATTTCAAGAGCATATTGCAGTCTAGTATGTATCTATATGTTAAAAACATGCACAGCAGCTACATTATTTAAGGAAACAAATATATTCAGGATAGTGTCTACCTCTAGGATAGAAGGATAAGAAGGAAAAGTAAGAGATAATTGTGCACAGAGGGCTCAACTCCACAGTGTTTTACTTCTTTTAAAAGAATCTGAAGCCGGGGCACCTGGGTGGCTCAGTTGGTTAAGCATCTGCCTTCGGCTCAGGTCATTATCCCAGGGTCCTGGGATGGAACCCCATATCGCTCTCCCTGCTCACCAGGTAGCCTGCTTCTCCCTTTCCCTCTCCCTGCCGCTACCCCTGCTTGCACTTCGCACTCTCTCTCTCTAATAAATAAATGAAATATTTTTTAAAAATCTGAAGCAAATATAGTAAAATATGAAGATCCAATTAAGTTGGGTAAATGGTACATGGAATAATTTTTCTACTACTCTTTATTCTTTTCTGTATGATTGAAATATTTCCTATCAATTTAAGATATACAGAGATCTAAACTGGGTGGATTCTATTTAACAGTCAATTTCTGGCCAACAGTTAACTAAAGCCAGCAAAGAAGCCCCTGTGAGAGAAGGCTGTTTTCCCAAGAACATTGGAGTGCTAGAGGCATATGCACCCATAGACACAAATCATCTAATTAAATTCCAACAACAGTGTGGAAATGGAGGTATTATGCCCATTTGCCAGATAAATGAGGTCAAAGAAATTCGATATCTTGGCTAAGGTCATATACCCAATAAGCCACAGAGAACAGCCCAGACAGTCTGTAGGGGTAAAACAACTTTCACAGCAACTTTAAGGAGTTTCAAAGGAACGGGACATGCAGTTGAGTACACTGTTAAAAAGGTGTTTCATTTGATCATAAGTTCAATATGAGTCCCAAAGATATGGCTACTAAAACACCTTAATTCTGGGTTATATAAAAAGAAACAAAAACTATCAGCCAACCATACTTTGTACTACTATGTGCATATGTGAAGTACTGACTTGAAGTACTGACTTTAAGATGGGTAGTTTTAAAAGGACACTAAGAAAATGGAGAGTTGTTACCAGGGGCAATATTCCAGCTGAATAAAAGAATAAATGTTCTAACCATTAGCTTTTTTTAAAACTAAGCTGAATTGCTCTAAGAATATAAGCATTTTTCCTACTGTGCTGGTGGATAAAAAGCTCTCATTTAATTATAAAACACTACATGTTGTAATATGTCTTAGTCAGTTCTGGCTGCTATAACAAAATATCATAGACTGGGGGGCTTAGACAACAACAATTTATTTCTCACAGTTCTGAAGCCTGGCAAGTCCAAGATCAAGGTGCCAGAAGAGTCCATGCCTCATGAGGGCCCTCTTCCTGGTGTATAGATATCTTTGCCTTTTTACAGTATCCTCACAGGCTAGGGAGCCGTGGAGGGTGGGGCAAGCTCTCTGGTATCCTCTTAGGAGGACATTAACCCCACTGTGAGGACTCCGCCCTCTTGACTTCATCTAACCCTAATTACCACGAAAATACCCCACCTTCTGATAACGGCACACTGGGGGTTAGGGCTTCAACACATGAATTTTAAGGTGATACAAACCTTCCATCCATAACATGATATAATCACCAATTCCTTTTAATTTAAATCACTACAGGAAAAATAAAATTAAAACCGATAAACTACAAATAAGCTCAATCACTACCATTTCTCTCTGAAACATTTTTTTATTTGTAACATGATTTTTGATTAGGTAAGATTTCTTAACGTAACTATTACATTACACTGCAATACAATTCAGTGAACTAACCATCTCTGAAAGTGTCCAAAAAGAAGCTGAATGCCTTTCTGACACAGATGCTGAAACTTCTACTCTGGTAAGAGCCTGGACTGAGTGATCAATAAACTTCCTCCTAATTCTCACATTTTTGTTAGATGCAAAGGTTAACATGGCTTTGGTAAAGAAATCCACTTAAGACCAACAAAATACTCATTAACAGGGAGTCAGAGGTGAAACTAATGAAGTGGCAAGAAATCATATGATTAAAATATTATCAAGTGAGGTGAATTAGAGGGCCTTGCTGATGTGCAAATTTAAAAAATAATGAGCTTTATCTCTACTGCAAAAAGAACTGAAACCTACCTCATAGCATACAGAAAAATTAACACAAAATATATCAAAGACTTAAACGTTAAGTGCTAAAACTATAAAACTCTTAGAAAAAACATAGGCATAAATTTTCATCACTTTGGATTAGGCAAGAGTTTCTTAGTTATGAAACCAAAGGCACAAGAAAAAAAAAGATAAATTGGACTTCATCAAAACTAAAAACTTTTGTGCCCCAGAGGACACCATCAAGAAAGAGAAAACACCATCCACATGATGGGAGGGTGTACTTGCAAATCATGTATTTGATGTAGGACTCATATCTAAAATACGTAAAGAACCCTTAATATCTAATAATAAAAAGGCAAACAACCAAACTTTAAAACACTTTAAAACAGGCAAAAGACTTGAGCAGACATTTCTCTCAAAAAGATGTATGAATGGTCAATAAGCATACGAAAAGATGTTCCACATCTTAGTCATTAGGAAGTACAAATCAAATTACAATGCCTCTTCATACTTGCTAGGATGGCTGGAATCAGAAACTCATAAATAGGAGGTGGAGGAATCAGAACCTTCATATACTGTTGGTGGGGATGTAAAAGGGTACAGCCACTTTGGAAAACAGTTTGTATTCCTCAAAATGTTCAACACAGAGTTACCATTTAACCCAGCAATTCCACACCTAAGTGTATTAATAAAAGAAAGGAAAACACATGTCCATGTAAAAACTTGGACATGAAAGTTGATAGCAGCATTATTCCTAATAGTCAAAAAGTAGAAATACTCAAATGTCCATCAGCAGTTGAACAGAGAAATAAAATGTGATCTATCCACACAATGAACTATTTTTTGGCCGTAAAATGGAATGAAAAGCGGATATAGACTACAATCTGAATGAACCTTGAAATCATTATGCAAAGTGAAAGAATGGAGACACAAAAGATCAAATATTGTTTGGTTCCATGGGATTTCTTTTGGGGGTGATTAAATAGTCTGATATTAGTGATAATACTTACATAACTTTGTGAGTTTACTAATAGGTACTTTAAAAGGATAATTTTAGGGGCACCTGGATGGCTCAGTTGGTTAAGTGATTGCCTGTGGCTCAAGTCATGAATGATCCCAGGGTCCTAGGATCAAGCCCCACATGGGGCTCCCTGCTCAGCAGGGAATCTGTGTCTTCCTCTAACCCTCCCCTACTTCATGCTCTTTCTCATTCTCTCTCAAATAAATAAAATCTTTAAAAAATAAAAGTCTAATTTATGATATGTGAATTACATCTCAAAAATAATAATAAAAGTAAATAGGAAGGGGCACTTGGGTGGCTCAGTCAGTTAAGTGTCTGACTTATGATCTCAGCTCAGGTCTTGACCTCGGGGTTGTGAGTTCAAGCTCCACACTGCTCTCCACACCGGGTATGGAGCCTACATACACACAAACATACATAAATGGAAATCTTTCTTGGGAATATCACAATCACACCCCAAATATTTCACCATAGGAGATAAAGAATGACAGTAGGATTCCCAGAGTAACAGAAGAACTGCAATAAGCACAGTACTAAGAAAATGTGTCCAGGTCAAGCCCCAGGGCTTTCTGATACACAGATTGCCAACATTTAGCAAAAACAAAGCACATTTTCCTACACTCTGCACATCTGCCTCAGGCAGAGGTCAGTCATCAATCACAATATCCTCTGCCTTCAAGCTGGAATTGACAACAGATCTCTTCTCAACACAACTGTCCAAGTACTCGTTATCAAATGATATCATGGATAAAACTGCTGAAGGTTAGACCTGTAGGTACTAACTTCATGCCCATTTCTCTTGTCTGGTACACAAGCAAATATGTGATTAGCACTTTAAATAATAAATAATAGTTTTATTAGCTATATAATATCTCAGACATGCAAAAAAAGATCTGAAAATAATTTTAACAGATGTACTCACTATAATAAATATTTATTCTTCTAGAAAAAGAACTGTGACTATGCTCTTGCTCTCTGTTAAAAATATCTGTAGTGAGCCTACATAGTGGTCCATGGAGTAAAACCAAGACATCACTACTCACCCAAAGACTCTTAAGCGACCTCTGACATACATTTACCACACAGAAAATCTCTATCACTGTCAATTTTAACAAGAGAAGGAAACTCCCACATGTCAACAGCAGTACTAATGGAAACAGAAGTTAGAACGTGACCAAAGGGTTCTTTCTGACCACACTTTTCACTATCACTTAGCCAAAGGCAAAGGCCTCCCCTTTCATCTTTCCTGTGTACTGCCAGCCCAGAACACTTCTCATTTTAACATCTATAATATTTTTCAAGGCACTTTCACATATAGTATCTCATTAACCCCACAAGATAGATAAGGCAGCTCTATTTATACCCCCTTTTACAGACATGGAAAAACAGAGCTATTAAGAGCACAAGACTGGAGTGAAGCAGGGCTTGAATCCCTGCCTCACAGCATAGTTATGAGGATTAGATTGCACAACATATAGAAAGTGCTTAGTACAGAACCTGGTATAAAATAAACACTAAAGGAATGGTAGCTGCCACTACTGTTGCTGTTAATTAGGCAAGATCAAACAGCTCCTGAACATAAGAGCCACGACTGAAACTTAGGTCTTCTTTGATTGCACATCACACAGCTTCATTCTTAACTGTACAGCACAGACTACCATTTGCAGGCAATACCTTCCTGTTCTCATCTAGACACCATGGTGATCACATTAGGATTTTAAGAATCAAAAACCAACAGCTAACATCACCAAAGACAACCAGACATTATATGCGTCTCTAGTAGTCTTGTACCCTCACACACAAAATTAAATCTTACTCAAGCTTCTACGTCAAACTACCAATTTATAGGATACATAGAGGGTAGAGAAATATGTTAAACTAAACAGAAATCCAGACTGTAATAATTCTATAGGACAAACCACCCAGGTTCTTCAACATATAAATTCAAGGGGGAAAAAAAAAGAAAGAAGGAATCTACAAATTTAAAAAGGACTTAAAAGATATTTCAATCAATCCTGATATCAAAAAAACTTTTTTGATTCTTCCCCAAAAAAGGCATAGCATCAGACCCATGTATTATTGGCTTGGGGAAGGGAATACACTAGAGACATAATCAGAAATATTCAAGGAATATTTTGGGCTTTTGGACATTTCTTTTCACCCCTTGTAAATCAACAAATCAACATTCTGGGTTTTAAAAGAAAAGCAGTAACAATACATATAGCTTTTACTCCTTCTGAGCTGTGTCTTTGATAAAAGTCTTATTCTGAGGAGTATTTTTTAAAGACTGCAAGTTTATAGGTTCTTAAAATGATCCTCCTCAAACCCCTCCCTCAATCTACAAGAGATGGCTGGATCAAAGGTCAAGAGAAAAAACAAACAAGAAAAGTCAGGAAGGAACACTTTTGTAACTGAAGCTTAAAAGAAAACCCACAGCATGAACAGGATTAGCTGTCAACAGGAACTTTCCCAGAAATAACTCATCCTACGATGAGATCTGAGATATCTTAATGAAAATTACAGCACCTCCCTGTTATCAAGAAGCAGTCAGTTAAGGTAAACTGAATGAAAATTAATCTGAAATTTTAACATGGGCAACTGCTGTAATGCAGATTACTTGTTTATGTCCATGGTATTCTAAAAAAGATGGAGACAGCTCACAGAGAATTTTAGAATTAAAAAGAAGGAAGTGATGAGACTGCGGCAAGGAGAAAGTAAGGGAGGAAAATAAGATGAAGTGAGGGGTAAGTTCACCACAAAACCTGTATGCCACCAAGTTTTAAAAATTTGCAAGGGAAGGACTGCCCATTTGACTGAGTTCCCTTGCTTGGAGAGAAACACCGTGGGCTACAGGAGTCATGACTATGTAATACAAGCAGACCAGCTGGTCAGGGGAAAGGCAGCTTTTCCTGGTACAAGACCTAGGGAAAAAGTTACTACACGCATTCAAACAATAATGGTCATGACAGCAGCTCAAACTATACACTTAAAAATGGTGAAGATGGTAAATTTTATGTTATGTGTATTTTACTATAAAAAAAAAATGGGGGGGGCAGCAGCAGCTCTTTTTCACTGCATGTACACTGGGTTGGGCATGCTCTCCAAGCATTTTACATGTCTAAACTCACAGAATTCTTTTTTTTTTTTTTTTTTTTGGTTAATTTACTTTAGTTCAGTTTTCCCCGCAGTTTAATTGAGACAACACTGTGTAAGGTTAAGGTATACAACATAATGATTTAACTTATGTATACTGTGAAGTGATAACCACAGTAAGTTCAGTTAATATCCATCAGGTCGCATAGATACAAAAAAAAAAAAGTGTTTTTCTTTAATTTGTGATGAGAACTCTTAGAATATACTCTCTTACTGACTTTCAACCATATCTTACAGCAGGGTTAACTATAGCAATCATATTGTACATTACATCCCTAATACTTGTCTTATAACCAGAAGTTTGGATGTTGGGCCACCTTCATCCAATTCCCCAGCTCCCTACTTCAAACGCTTGTAAACTCACAGAATTCTCACGACAACCTGATACAGGTAGGTACAATTATTACCCTACTTCACAGATGAGAAAACTAAAGCGCGAAGAGGTTGAGCAGCACACAGCTGGGAAACAGCAGAGCCAGGCTTCCAGCCTGGGGAATCTAACTCCAGAGCCCACACTCCAAACCATTACATAACCCCTCAACCAGAATGGTGTCTCCTTTGGAGCAAGAGTATTCGCCATCAGCTACTAGCTTATTTTGTGTTCAGTCTTAGTCTTCCAGACAGCTGCTAATAATAGTAGTAGCGGAGTTACAACATCAATAAGGGCACTAAGATAAAGGAGATAACAGACTCACAAGAATTCTATAATAGCAGTATAATAATAAGAAGAAGAAATTTTATAAAGCTGTTTATTTTAATGGCCCTCAATAAAGGCTGATTGCATTATACCAACCAAATAACACTTCTGTAAAGTAATGCTACCCCGTCTAAAACAATACAATCTATACTTAGCTTTCTGGTATTCTGGTTGGATCCAAATAAAAACTGTTTCTACAGCAATGGATTGAATGTGTTTAAGCAATTCTCAGAGACTGTGGTTTCTGACTGGTAAGTTTTTGATAAGAATTGGGCAGCAAAGTAAGCGGATACATACTCGCTAGAGCGAAACTATTCTCTACTGCCAATTACAGGTGGACTAAATACTTTGATATTCACATACAGAGTCAGGTTAGTATCCTCTTATGAAAATTAAGAAGCCTAACCGCTAAAGATACCTAACAGCCAAACCACCTTTCCATGGAGGTGAGCCAAGAAAGTATTTTCTTATAGGGTGAAAATTTTCTTCTGAAAGTGGTTCTGATTTTGCACCAATGGACAAACCAGTCGGTTGAGTCGGAAAGCTCTATAACATCCAGTGTACTGTCAATGATTTTGAACTAGAAAATTCACATAACTAGAGTCTCCCAACATTCACCTCAACCATAAAATTAACCTCAATTAAGCACCCATGGAACATCCACCCAATTGAGATATGTATCCTTGAACTAACTAAATGAATTGGGCAGTTATATAAAGTTATTAGGTAAAAACCAGTTAAATGTCCGGGGATCTCTGTAAAATATACATATGAAGTGGGTTTTGGAGTAATAGATATCTGAAATTTTCTTTCTGAAATAACTAGGTAGAGCAGGGTCAGCAGCCTACCAAGGCCATTCCTAGTTAATCTAAGTACAACTACATCATAAGCATGTTATGGCTAAGAAGCAAAAAAAAAAAAAAAGACAAACATCCCAAAAAGAAAGTGTACAATATGAATAAAAGAACCTTAAGGGGAAAAAACTCAACATACACTAAACATCTGATAAGATGAACAACTTTATCAATACTCAGGGAACGGAAAATTACAACAATGCTGTTATACCATTTTCACTCATCAAATAGGGCCCAAACAAAAATGACTGATAATATCCAGGGTTGATAAAGCTGAGGGAAAGCAACTATCATATACTGTTGGTAGAAGAGTATATTGATATAGTTTGGGGGGTAACATTTCTCAAATGTGCATAACCACTAATTTCATTAAGTATGTTCTCATATATGCACAAAAAGGTACAAACTAGGATGTCTACCAAAATATAGCTTACAACAGCAAAAAAAACACCTCAGTATCTAAATGTCCATCAAAAGGGAGAAAGACAGCTAAATTACAGAATATACATCTAATGTAATGCTATGCAGCATTTTATGCAAAGATAAAATGGCTCCTTCATATTCTGACATAAAAAAAATTCCCATGACATTACGTTTAGAAAGTCTGTAACAGTTCAAAAAATATGATCCTATGGCAAGGTGGGGGAGGACAGGAAAGAAAGGAGGGATAGATGCCAAAAGGGGTCTGAATTAATCAGAACTTTCAATTCCAAGAGACCGGGTTCAAACTAGCACAAGCAAGTTAGGCAACTGATTAGCTCATTTAACTGGAAAATATTCGGTGGATCTAATTTAAGGTTCAAGTGGATCCAGAGGCTCCAATGACTCCCCACGCTCACCCATGCAAGCATATGAGAATGTGTGTGACTGTGCATTTCTAGTGTGAGAGAGTCTATCTTAGTTAGTTCTGCTTCCCCTGTACGTTGGCCTTGTTCTTTCCTATAGCAGACAGGCTTCCTTCGTGTGGCCAGGCACACTCTATCTCAGTTTAGCAATTCTTGCAATGGGATGAGCCTGTCCCTTGTCGAACATCTTTCTTCAATCTCAAGGCAAGGTCCCTGAACTTGTATCAGTCCTATAGCTACACTGCAGCAATCACTGTGTACAAAAAAACTATGACAGGGCTCCTGGTTGCCTACTGATAGTGCATGAGAGTCTTGACCGCAGGGTTTTGAGTTCAAGCCCCACATTGAATGTGGGCCTTATTTTTTTAAAAAATAAAATATAAATACATACATACATATCCAGCCTAGGCCACATGCCTATCCATGGCCACCAGGAAAGATACTGTGACCTGAAATGGGGGGAGAGGGGAGCCTAAGTTGACAGTTGCCATATAATTCATGTTTTAACCCTATATACTTCCATTTCTTTGAATTTGTTGTTTGAATATAGTCATGATTTCATATAGGGTTTATTTGTTCAATTAAAAAGAGAATGCTACTGAATATAGTCATAAAGAAAGCCTAAGGTCTAAAAGTTCAAGATTGGGGCACCTGGGTGACTCAGGCCATGATCCCAGGTCCCGGGGATCCAGCCGGGCATCGGGCTGCCTGCTCAGTGGGAGGTCTGCTTCTCCCTCTCTCACTCTCCCTACTGTGTTCCCTCTCTTGCTGTGTCTCTGTCAAATAAATAAAACCTTTTAAAAAAATAAAAATAAAAAGTTCAGGGTCGATGACCTTAATGAAGAATAAAACTAGGAGTAAAATAAGCCTCATGTATAAATAAGAAACTGTGCTTCCTAGTCCTACATAACTGGCCAACATTTTAACCACCACCCAACAGTCCTTATTGAATCAAGCATTAAAAGATAAATGAAAAACAGAGAAAAGAGATTTTAATTACTTAGCATTATGTTGGTAAGAGGAAGGGAAAAGACTTCCAGGGACTCCAAGGAGAAATATGAAATCCTCAGACAGCAAAAGGCCTCCAAAAGTGTCAAAAAGCCCTTTATGCCCTTTCTCATTTTTCCTATCCTACAATGTCACCAGCCAAACAGTAAATGTAGAAAAGCTCGGGATCAGTCTTACTGAAACCAAATGATCAATTTCAAATATATCAGATATATACTCTAAATATATATATATTTTTCAAATATATACTCTAAAGATGGTAGTAACCCACCAAAACTAAAACAATGTATATTACCTACCCCTAAAGTAGAGACATTATTAAAATTTCTCCTTTCATTGTAAGTCCTACCATTCAACATTACAAGTTCTTCTTACAAATAAAAATAAAAATCCCAGTTAGACTGACATACAAAACAATTCCTCTTTACTTCAATGACTCCAAGCAAGGCCTACCAATTCTGGTATTCAATCACCTCTCTAAAGAAAGCCAATTCTACTATGGTAAGACATTTATTGCTCACCAAGTATTTCTTTTTTTTTTTCCCCTTAAAGATTTTATTTATTTATTTAACAGAAAGAGAGATAGCCAGAGAAGGGAACATAACCAAGGGAAGTCGGAGAGGGAGAAGCAGGCTTCCCACTGAGCATGGAGCCCAATGTGGGGCTTGATCCCAGGACCCTGGGATCATGACCTGAGCAAAAGGCAGACACTTAGCCACTGAGCCACCCAGGCGCCCTCACCAAGTATTTCTTGCCTACATTTGCTAGGCCCTTAAGTAGTTGCTCCATGACTACTACCCACCAATGGATTACATAAAAGGAAGTGATGAGGATCAATCACTTCAGGGCCAAAGGCACAGTAACCAAGAGGTTCCATGTTCCAGTGAACCAAAAGTACTTTATTATTTTAACTACAGAACCCTTTTTTCATGTTCCAGGAGACAATGCTATAAGTTAATATGCCAGATCCTAAATATCTAATTTAAATTTCACTTCCTCCAGGAAGCCTACACAGCCCACCCAGACCATGCCAGCCTCCTAGCATCATCATTAATGCACTATGTATGTTTACTATGGGCAAAGCACTATGAAAGCACTGTGATACTGACATATAACTAGTGCAATAAATGTTCTACCCTCTGTAATTTACAATGTGGTTGCTGAAACAGGACACATGCAAAAACAGAAATAAGTATAAATGATAATAAATAAATTTCAAGTGAGTGCTAAAAAAAGTAAGTGCTATAGGAGTTTCCACATATCTCAGTTAGCAAGTAACTAGATAGTTATATATACCCATATGACATCTTTTCTATGGTTTTTTAATTCATGTATAATTTAAAGCGAATGAGATTCCCTTATGGAGATTACCATCTCTTTCAAGGGCAGGAACCCTAAGATATAATAACTTCCTGGCTCCCAATAGCACCATCCAAATAATAAGTATTTCATAAAAATATAGCTTTCATTGAGAAGAATGGGCTGAGAAATTAAAACAGAAGTATAGAAATCCCCAAGACATTAGGAATTTGTGATTCCAGCATGGCAATGGAGAGAGAGGAAGGAACACAAGTTTTTCTGTTATCTCTGGCAGGTAGAACTCTCCACTGAAGACTAATGACTCACCAGGCTTTCCCAGACTTGAACATAGCCCATGACAGCCAACTTCTTATGCTGCAGGACTATCTGCTCCCCAGGCAATACCTGATTTCCAGTTCAATTTCCCAAATACCCTGAAACCAGTAAAGAGAATCCCTAGGTAATATGTACAAGTAATCCAGGCACACATTAAAAAAAAAAAAGTCTATCCCTAAGTACATTAATAATAGCATTATGATTTAATAACTGTGATTTGTCATATATTTTCCTACCTGCGTGTGTGAAATACTGCAGAGGACAAAATATAAAACATAATCCCCTTTGCCATTCTCATACCATAATTTGGGAAATAGGGCACATGAAAACAAAAATTCCACACAGTACAAGGCAGTAAAGTTTCAAATGAATAAGGAAAATAAATATTAAAAGAGTTCATAGAAGGAAGAGATACTTTCAAATTTCATACTCTGAACTATTCACAAGCAAGGTAGAATCTCAGCTGAGCTTTAAAGGATAGGTACAGTTTCAAGAGGCACAGAGTAGGATAAGGGAGAATATCCCAGGGAAAGAAGTACATCAAGCAGAAGAAACAGAGAAGGTGAAGGGAGGTTTAAGAGACAATAAACTGACAATTTATTTCGAACCATTTACTAGGGGGAGAATAGTAGGAAATTAACCAGAAATGCAGGCTGGTGCCAGACACAGGAAAGCTTTAAATGCCAGGGTAACTAACAATTTTATCTTGACAGTAATGAAGACCCTTTGAAGGTTTTTAAGCAAATAACACAATGAAAATAAAAATTAAGGAGCGCCTAGGTGGCTCAGTTGGTTGGGACTCAGCGGACTGCCTTCCGCTCAGGTCATGATTGCGGAGTGCGGGGATCGAGCCTCACATCGGGCTCCCTGCCCGGCTGGAAGCCTGCTTCTCCCTCTCTCACTCCCCCTGCTTGTGTTCCCTCTCTGGCTGTGTTTCTCTCTGTCAAATAAATAAAAATCTTTAAAAAAAAAAAAAAAAAAAAAGAAAAGAAAAATTAGGATGATCACCCCAAAACCAAATTTGGAAAGACTTAAAAAAGAACTCACTTGGGGAGAGTAAGACCACCTTGGACACCATCGCAATAATTAGGCCTAAATCAGAACGATGACAGTGAGGAGAAAACAGAACAGATCTACGCAGCTGATCAAACTTGGAAAGTGTTTCTACCATATGTCAAATCAGACCCTAAGGACTCTAGAAAGCTGAGATTCAAATGCTAGAAAGAGTTTAAAAGCACAGCAACCGTAAATTCCAGCCTACCCAGCAGGGTCTCCCTACACTTGAACTGATACTGGGCTCTGCCATACATATATGCATTCTCATCTCCACACTCCTATAAAAGGTCCACTCTTTATTATTGGGGTTTAGGGGGACAGAGGTGGGAAATAATATGTAAGAGCAGCCAAGTGATGAAGGCCAGGTAGTTGTGCAACAAATAGAACTCAAATATCTGTAAAGGCCAAAGGCAGTGTAATCACATATATTGCAAAATGGAAAAATAGACTGCAAATCCAGTCATACTGCAGGCTTGAGTAATGACATCAGATATATCCATTAAACTTGGCAAGACGGTAAGAGTGGATGAATGGAGTTATTGAGGTCCCAGTCCTTAACAACAGAGGTTCTTAACCTTTGGGGAGGTCATAAACCCTTTGGGAATTTGGTAAAAGCTCAGACCCTCTCCTCAGAGAAATGCACACACTCACAAAATTTTGCATATAATTTCAGAGTATTCACAGACCCTATAAAGCCTATCTACAGACTCTTAGTCTATGAATTCCAAGGGTTCTTAATTAAGAACCCTTGGAAGAAAACACTGATAACCATTTATTATTATATACCCCACAGTTTAAAAGTTTTTGAATAGGGAGCCATATGTGTATATTTATTTATAACTTATATACAGTGCACACCAGACCAATAAATTATGTACCTTGTAAAGCACACAGAAAAATGGAAATTTAACAAAATTATATTTTTAAATGATATTTATTATAATAAAACAAACAATTCTAAAGCAGATACCTTACTTATTGATGACACAATTTTGTGCTATTTTCAATAAACATTATTGTTGGTGAGAGTAATGTGACTGAACATGGTTTGTTATTTTTTAATTTTGCTTTCATATTTTGTAATATGGCAACTTGAGGTCTGGTTCTAAATTTCAGTTCATTTTTATAATAAATAACTATTTTATTTGGTTTTAATGGCTAGCATAGCCAAAAAATGTATTTCACAAAGATGGGTAAAACCAAATGAAAGAATGGCATCACTTGCTGCACCGTATAAAGCATGATATTATGTTTGATTTTCAATCCCACTAATCATTTATGCAGAGGTTTTTGCTAAAGTTCAGCTAGTGCATATCCATAGTTCCTGATGACAACCAGTTGCTCTTCCCAATAAATCAAAAGGTAATGCTTTATTATATTTTCAGCAGATAGGCACAAAAATCACTAAAATACCTAATTTTACAAGGTTTTTATACAGGTAAGAAAATTTTGCTTCCAAGTTCAAAGGTATGTGTATAAAAACATCCTTAAAGTTACATACATCGTTTTCAGCAATAAAACCCAATAATGATGGAAATAGTTCTAAATTGTCATTTTTAATAACCGGTCTATAACACTGAATTTTATTTTGTTCTGAAAGGTAGTTATTTTTTGAGTCACTATTAAGAACTTACCACCATCCCAAAGGGGCAGATAAAGTAAGTGTGTTTATTTTTCATAATTATCTGCTAGGCAGCATATTACTCACAGCCACTTATCACAGAAAATGTCAGCAAATTTGGAACATCTGTGTTTTTGTGAAAGAAAAATGAGTAAGTCACCTTTAAGTTAGACAATTCTTAAGACCTCTGCCTTAAGATGACCAGTTAACCTCTATGAAATATTATACAAAAGATCTGCACCGTGACCCCCTACTGCAAGACAAAGTATGTTAAGAGGCTACTCTTCGGGGCACCTGGGTGGCTCAGTTGGTTAAGCGACTCCCTTCGGCTCAGGTCATGATCTCAGAGACCAGGGATCGAGCCCCACATCGGGAGGCCTGCTTCTCCCTCTCTCACTCCCCCTGCTTGTGTTCCTTTTCTAGCTGTATTTCTGTCAAATAAATAAAATCTTAAAAAAAAAAAAGAGGCTACTCTTCAACAAATTTGAAAATCCAATTATCCAGGCCCCTATAAACTGTAATACATCACAAAAGACTGAAAAAAACTTCCTTAGAGACCTCTAATATTTCTCCCATTTCCTAGACAATTTTATGTAAACGGTACTGTGGACACCATGGTTCTAACCATGCCTGGGCTCTCAAGGGTCAAAGCGCTCTGTCTGTACACTCCCACCAACTTCCCTCCCATGCTAGCAAAGTTTAAAGGAGTTATCTTTAACGGTATTCTAATTATATTGTCTCCATCTCTGAATTACTACCAGTTTAGTAAAAGACACAACGGCAGCACATTCTGTGACACCAGTTGTCTCCAACACTGTTCCCTCAGTGTAATGCTGGCTAGCAGTTCAGTCAAGTAATAGACAGGGCTAGAACAAGGTCCAAGACACTTCATGACATATCCTGCCTTAAATCCTTTTTGGAACATGGCAGGGCATAAATAAGTCAGTAAAATAAATCATGAACTATACTGAGAGCCAGGGGCTTTCAACTTACATGACCAACCTCACTTCTACAGAGAAAGACACTTATATTTATACAAGGAGATGACATTTTTACACTTAAAAAACAAGTCCGCTGCATAAATGCCAAATGATAATACGCTGTTTAAAAAAAAAAAAAGTATAAGCCAGTGAAAAAGATTTTGTGCTAACTCCTATCAAAAAAAAAGAAACCACACATATAATCTGTTCTCAAATATACATAAAAATGAGTGAATAAGTTCCTACTGTGGTGAGCCTTACATATGGAATCATTTCAAAAACTATGAAAATATAAAATTTGGGGTGTAAAACCTGCCAAAAAAAAGTCTATGTAAATTTGGAAAACTGACATTTCTCATAGATCTCATCCAGATCTGCATACTTCACTGTTCCCCACCACCTCCCTCCATTAAAATCCTGCAATGCCTTCCTATTGCACCCACAGCATCTAGTTCCCTCCTCCTACTTCAGTTGGTGCCACCCTCCTCCTTGCACTTTCCCCTTTCATTGCTCCCAAATAATCCCAAGCTTTTCTGTCCTTTCATCTTTAAGATTTAATCTTCCTTAATATAGTGCTCCCCTCACCCTCACTCATATACCAACCATCCCCTGCCTTCAATGTTATGGCCCACCCCAAGCCCTGCATGAAACCTGCCCTGGTCACTCTCAGATGAGAAAAATACTCCCCCTCCGGATCCTCAAAGTACTACTTCCTACCTCTCTCATAGCACTCATCACATTCAATCAGTATTACAGGTATTTGTATGTTTGTCTTATCACCTCTCTTAGGTCATAATCTCCTTAAGAACAGGATCTGTATCTTATCTTTTAACTCCCCTATCTTTTAACAACACAGCACCTTGAACAAAGTAGGTACTTATATAACTATGTCTTGAATGATCGATTGAATGGCTACTTAGAAATTCAATTACAGACTTCCTGTACCATCTGGAACGAAGAGGGGAAGAGGGAGGTATGAGACTTGCACAACAAGCAACTCTTCCCCCAATTTCTTCCAAACTCACCAAAGTAAAGCCAGTATTACACACACAGGTGCTTTCAAAAAGCAAGGACATTTCATCCTTCGACTATGTGGTCAAACATGGTGTGATATTTTTATATACACTCACACAGAATATCTTCCATTAAACAATCAAATCTATGCTTGATAATAAAAGCATGTAAATATTTTAACCATACAGGCAAACTAAAAATTCAAGATGTAATATATTAAAGCTATCAGAATGAGATCAAGCATTCAAAGTACAAGTGGAGGCGTTCAGTCACTTAAGGGTCCGACTCTTGATCTCAGCTCAGATCTTGATCTCAGGGTTGTGAGTTCAAGCCCCACACTGGGCTCCATGCCCAGCAGGTAGCCTACATTTAAAAAAAAAAAAAAAAATACAAGTGGAAACACCGAGAATGACCAAGCAATTTATTCCAGCTGGGGGAAAAAAAGAACACCTGAGCTTTAGCTATTTAAATGCTAAATGAAACCTGAGAGACAGAATTTTATTACTAAGAATCCAAAACTAACCATTCAAAGATAAGCTTACCTAGACAGAAGCACCAAAGAATCAACACTACTAAAGTACAAAGGTGAGATTAGAAACAGCACGAAAATCTTAAAGTGACACTATCATTAACTAACTGGTATATATGGGCTCCTGAGTCATCAGAAAGCAAGGATATTGCAGGAGTGTCCACTGTACAAGTAAGGAACAGAGAAAACCCAGAAAGGAGGGCTACAACTGTGGCAAACACGCTTGGAGAAAAGTTAAAATGTATACCTGGGAAGGGACACCTGACTGGAGCAGTTGGTTAAGCCTCAGACTCTTGCTTTCTACTCAGGTTGTGGTCTCAGGGTCATGGGACTGAGCCTCCCTGAGTTGGCTTCAGATTCTCCCTGCTCCTCCTCCCCGCCCCCACCCATGTGCATGCTCTAAATAAATAAATACATACATACATACATAAAATATTTTTAAATAAATAAATTAAGGAATGCCTGTGATTTCAGGTCAAAAGACCCTGGATCCAAATATCATCCCTAATACCTACAAGCTGTGCAATCTTACACCAACCACTTAACCAGGCTGAGCCTTGTTTCCTCCTTTATAAAATGTAACATATAGAACAAGCACAGTACGTGAGTACAGTGTGTCTCAGAGACAGCACTCCATAAATATTTGCTGACTCTGAATAAGGGCCATACAAGAAAAGACATTTCTCTCCAGGCACTTTTGTAGTTTTTGAAAGAGCAGCCCTAAGTAATTCCTGCTTACTACTTTACTGCAGTATTTGACAGTCAATCTTGGCCAAAAAATAAAAACACTCCTTCCCTCCTCGCTTACTCATTACTTAAAAGCTTACTAGAATTCTTAAAATTTAAAAACTTTGTAATAACTTTCAAATACTAAAACAAAACAAAACCTCTCCTAAAGGAAGGATGGAAGCCAAATACCTGGATTCCTACCAAAGTGATGGGCCACTATGTATGTGACCCATGAAAATTACTATATTTGCCTGATCTTAGTCTTCTCATCTGTAATGTTAAAGAGTTTGTCCTAAATTACAATTAAGGCCTCTTCACTCTAAAGGGTGTGGTTCTAATTGGGTGATGGGCATTAAGAAGAGCACTTGATGTAATGAACACTGGGTATAATATGAACTGATGAATCACTAAATTCTATCCCTGAAACTAATAATAACAGTATATGTTAACTCAATTGAAACTAAATTTAAAAAATTTCAAATATTTTTTTAAAAATGGTGTGGTTGTGTCATCTCAAGGGCTGTTCCAACCTAATTAGGAAAAACAATTCAATGTACAATTTTTTTAAAATATATCTTTCCAAAAGAAAGAAAAAGAAAAAAAGAAAAAATTTATTATATATTGAAAAAACTGAGCAATCAATGCTAATGGAGTGATAAAAATCAGGCTTTCTACAGAACATACCGACTTTGACCCTGTTTTTGAAGGTCAAGAGATAAAGGAAAAGGAAATAATTTAAATAAAGAAAATGAAACATATAAAATCAGAGCAAGGTATCTACAGGTGATTATAACACTTCCTTCACCTGTGTAGCACCTTACATTCTACAAAGCATTTCTACACATGCCATCTGGAGCAAACTTTCTGGAATGAGAAATACAAGAACTGTTTAAATTATTTACATTTGATAAATTTGTCCACAGAAAGTCTCTGCTACTAACAGAAACATGAAAAAAAAACGTTTTGGGTGGGAATTTTTAAGCATTTCTGCGGAGGATGAATTAGGCAATGCATGCAGGCAAACAGCTATAAACCTACAAATCATAGAATTTAGCAAAGGGAAAAAACGTGAAATCGGTCCAATAGGCTGATCTAATGATAAAGAAAGTCAGGCCCCTAGAGTTGACTGGACTCTCTTCACTCCATGTGCAAAATGACAGGAGGACCAGACTGAAGAACCAGAAATAAAGGAGATATCCAAATGGCAGAGAAAAGAATCAGGATTTGGTGATGGATTAGACAGTGATGTGTTTAGGTTGTTAGTGTAAGAAAACATTATTAAAGTCTTACTTTGGGGGCACCTGGGTGGTTCAGTTGGTTAAGCGACTGCCTTCGGCTCAGGTCATGATCCCAGAGATCCGGGATCGAGCCCCACATCGGGCTTCCTACTCGGCAGGAAGCCTGCTTCTCCCTCTCTCACTCCCCCTGTTTGTGTTCCCTCTCTGGCTGTGTTTCTCTCTGTCAAATAAATAAAAATCTTTTTAAAAAAATAATAAATAAAGTCTTACTTTGTGCCAATCATTATGCAAGATTTATTTTGTTATTTAATAATTTAAAGATCAAAACAATATGAGGGTAAGTACATTATTCCGATTTTACACATGAAACCCTGGGGTTTAGTGTGGTTACATAACTAGCCCAGGGTTACTCCTACAAGTATCTGGAAGGGCCAGAACATCATCCCTTTCTGAAATCAAACCTCCATTTCCAAAAGAAACCTAAATCTTGCCTCAAAAGTATAAGCCGGGGCGCCTGGGTGGCTCAGTTGGTTAAGCAACTGCCTTTGGCTCAGGTCCTGATCCTGGAGACCCAGACCCGGGATAGAGCCCCACATCGGGCTTCCTGCTCTGCGGGAAGCCTGCTTCTCCCTCTCTCAGTCTCTCTGCTTGTGTTCCCTCTCTAGCTGTGTTTCTCTCTGTCAAATAAATTAAAAAATCTTTTAAAAAAAAAAAAAAAGTATAAGCCAGAAGAGCAAAGTTAAAGTATCACTCTGGAAACGGTGGACACAGCAGTATTATTAAAATCCTGGTCCTGCTTATAGGTGTATTTTTTTTAAAGATTTATTTATTTATTTGACAGAGAGAAACACAGCCAGAGAGGGAACACAAGCAGGGGGAGTGAGAGAGGAAGAAGCAGGCTTCCCGCCGAGCAGGGAGCCCGATGTGGGGCTCGATCCCGGAGCCCGATGTGGGGCTCGATCCCGGATCTCTGGGATCATGACCTGAGCCGAAGGCAGTCGCTTAACCAACTAAGCCACCCAGGCGCCCCTATAGGTGTATTCTGCCTCTACGCCTGTACCTACTGTTACCAGCTCACATGTCTGCTCCCAATGGTCAGGTCCACGATGTCTCAGTAAAGCTAGACTTCCCAGCTCTCCACACTAAAACATCCATGGGGAGAGATTTGATCAAAATATATATAAGTTGAGGGTGACTAGAGGGTGATTAATTTCAAGTCTTCCAAAACTCAAGTGACTATAGCTTCTAGTTTGGCATAAGCTATTTATCTTCAAAAGATGATAACTATACTAAGCTTTTCTAAAAGCCTGTCACTTCAAGGAGCCTCAAAAATACTGTGCTGCAGATGGGGGTATGGGGGAGGAAGCATGGATACAACAACCCACTCTACTTGCACCTCCGAATTGGATTTATATGTTGATGTCAGTGTTTTGTAATAATTTCTCTTCTTCAACCACATATGCTATGGAAATATAAAATAACCATTTTCCTATATTCCAACTGTCTATAATCCAAATACTGTATGTCCATGAAACACTGTCCAGAACCACAGAAAAATTCCTACACCTCTTTAAACTAAACAACCAAGTACAGTACCCAGTTGCCACTAGGCCATTTTATGACCTCTAACCCCACATAGTGAGAGAAAAGTACAACGTCTAGGTAAAATATAAAGAAGGGAGAAGGAGGAAAGGCTTGAAATGACTAGACGTCATCTCAAATGGTAAAAAAAGAAGTCAGAGGCCACAGGGTCCATTCTCAGTGACCAATGACCAAAGGCGAAACTAGTACTTAACCGAGGAAAGAAGCAACAAAGATGTCCTTTCCTACAGTCTGATCTGTTCCAGTGCATAGGAGAGTTGTACACTATGGGAAGAAATTTGTGCAGCTCTGAAGCCCAGACCCAATTCAACTCCTGGATGGCATGAATTTTCTCACCCAGTCCCATACTCCCGTCGCTGCCTGATATTTGCAGGTAATGTAAAAAGGAGCCCACCACGTGGTTTTGGACTTCTGCCAGGAAAGCAGCTGATAGTCCTCTGAGAATTCTTGTGATTATCCTATGCAGAAGGATACTAATGAGCATCCTGGGGCTCTCCTCCCATGCCCCAAGCCTTACAGGGAGTGTGTGCTTATATCGACCTCCCGTACTTGTCTTAAAATGAAAGCTATGTTAGGCCATAGGGTTTAAGGCCAACTAACTCCAAAAGATATGCCACATGACATTCAAACAATGTGGAGCCCTTGAAGGATGAGGCAAAAAAAAAAAAAAAAAGGAAAAAATAAAGTAAGGAACAGAGGTAGTATCTCTCTAAGAGAAGGTACATAAAATTGATGACAATAAAGGGAGGGCTAAAAGTCTTTGAAAAACAATTAGAAATCACATTGTGATATATAATGCAACAGAGAAAAAATTTTCAAGCAATGTCCAATATCCTCTCTCCCACACTCTACCTTTCAGCACCTCTACACCACCCTCATCACTTACTCAATATTTAGTCCTGGTGAAGAACAGTCATTGGATTAGCAGGATCAAGAGTACATGCAGAGAACATTCCATCCTGAGAACATCTTTAAATTATTTAGGCTTGTTTATCACCCTTCCCTATAGAGTAAAAGCATGAAATGTTGCCAACGCTTTCACAATATACACCAGTCAGCACCATAGCAACCCAATCCTCTGCCCACCCAAAGATTAACACATACACACAAAACAGGAAATTCAACAAAAATTAAATTTGACCCTAAACTCCCTCAACAGTTAAATGTCTTAAGTAGTAGCAGTATCTTTATATCACACCCACTTCATGCTACCCTTACAGCTTCCTGGCATAAGCAAATTCTTGGGATTATACAAACTGCTGCTTCTGTTTCCAGCCCAGATTTCTAGAAATGAAACCCTAGAATTGAGGGAGAAAGAAAAACAAATGTTGGCAGAAAGAGGAGGAAAATGCATTGTCTATATAATCCCAGTTTAAGAGGAACAATCATCATTAGTTCCATCAAGCACTTTTTTTTCAATAAAACCACTTACCAAAAAATGCAGATCTAAAATACTCCCTTGGCTTAAACCACACAAAAAGCAATTTAATAGACACAATCCTACAGATCTTCTCAGAAAGAAATGAGGAAGAGATTAACTACAAACTATGTCAAATTCAAGTTTTGCACCTTAAAACTCAAACTTCCTTGTGAGTTACATATATGTAATAAATAAGCACTGCAAAATGTCTGCAAAAATCAAACCAAACACCTGTTATAAGCAACACCCCTCCATTTTCTCTCCAAACCATGCATTTCCCTATTCAGGCCCCCTTTATGATCCACTGTTCCCAAAGCAAAGTCTGAATAAGAAATGGAGGGAAAACATTTCAGGGGCTAGTTCACAAAACCAAATTAGACCTTTCCACAAAGTACAGAAGGCAAAATAGAAACATAGCCAAATGGTATCTAGTTTATGACAAATAGTTCAAAGAATTACCATTTACTGAGCTGAATCAAACCCCTCTGCTACCTTTCACCCGAAACTATTTCTAGTTCAAGAGCCAAAAGACCCAAGCAAATACTTTCTTTTCACATTATTCTCAACATGAAGAAATCTGACCCCCTTCTACTACATCATAGCTTCTGTGAAACAAGCTGGGAGGCCCCTTTGGCCAACTTTTCTTTTTTTTTCTTTTTTTTTTTTTTTTTGAGCCTAACCTCCAACCAATTCCAGAAGACAAACCTCAAACAAATTTAACCCTTGATACCCAGCCCCTCAGCAAGCTCCACCAGAGCAATGTCTGACACAGACACTTGAAGATTTCTTAATCACTGAACTGTAAGCCTCAGCCCTCACAAATCATCGCCACAGAGATTACTCTTGGCATCAACAGAGGGTGCTGGGACTGCAATTCACTCAAGAACCCTTCATTCACCATCATCATACTCGACATTAAAAATTCGCCCTCTCAAAAGAAAGAAAAAAAAAGTCACCTTCTCCACAAGGACACCTGCCTCTTCAACGTCTCCACAGTGAACGAGAACCAAGCACGAAAAGGTGAAAGATCCTCCAGCTTAAAGTTTTCCTCCCCAACAAACTCTGCAGCCGCAGCACCGTGGACTGTCCTTGTCACACACAGGCTTTACTGTCAAACCTTCCATCTCTAGACATCGTCAGTGCCTAGAAAATTGGGGGCGGGGGGGTGACTGCTTTAAAAAGAAGCCAAACGAACAAAACAAAACCCACGGCTGGGTAGTAAGGACTAAGGACCCTGGTGTCCGGTTTCTCCGTGTTGTTTGTTTTTTGTTGTTGTTTTTTTTTTTCCGAGAGACCAGACGGCGGCTCGAGTACTGCCGCTGACCATTAACCAGTCCCACCTCCCGGTCGTCCAGTCAACACGTCGGCTCCCCTTCCTAGGTCCTTTCAGCGGACTCCTAAGAAGGGGACCAAACCCTAGCCCTACAGCAAAATCTCACGTATCCATTCCCTTTCTACCTCTGAAAGCCCTCGCCGGGAGAAGGGAAAAGCAAGTGCGCCGGGGTAAACAGAAGCGCCGTCGAAGGCTGCGCTTACGGAAAGGCACGCCGTGGTCATTCCCATTTCGCAGTCCGGGTAAGTGAGACTCGGAGAGGTTGCCCGGCTTGCCAAGGTCACCGCGCGCGCCGGGGCCGAGGGGCGCCAGCGCCGACTTCCGGCTCCCCCGCTCGGCCGCTGCGCTGACTGGGAGCGCCGGCGGGCTCGGGGCGCCGCTCCCCAAGCCGGACCGGCTGCCGCGAGCCTCGCGCACCCTCCGCGGATGCTCGCCCAGTCGGCGCTAACTAGGGCAACTGGGAAAAGGGGCCGCGAAGTCGCTGCTGCAGCAATTTCCTCCGCGGGCGCAGCCCCCAGCTGGCGCCCGTGACAGCTGCGACCTCCGCCCCCTCCAGCCGTGCGAGGCCGAGGGAGAACTCGGGGAAAGTAGGAGGGGGACGGAACGGAGAGAAAGGAGAGTGGGGGGCGGAGGGGCGCCAGCTGCTCCCCGCCCCCTAGGGCCTCGGCGGCCGCGCGGCTCGTGACAGCTGCACCCACCGGGAGGCTCGGCGCCCGCAGCCCGCCACTCACCTGCCGCCACCGCCGCCGCCGCCTCTCGGCCGCGCTGACGGGCGCCGCGCTCGCCGGGACCGAGGCTGCGCCGCCGCGGCCTCCGCCGCTCCCCGGGCCGGGAGCCCGCCGCGGCTCTCCGGCCCCCTCCTCCGGAGCAGGGGTCCCCCCGCAGGGGGATGCAGAAAGAACCAGGCGTAGGCTCAGCTCGAGGGAGCAGCAGGGAACCAGGTGGCCGAGGCGCTCGAGGCCGCGGTCCAGCCGTTTGAGGCGAGGGCTAGTCGGATCGCGTCAGACTCCCGCTCGCCTGGCCTGAAGAACAGGCATTTCAGCCGCTCTCCGCGGCCGCCATGTTCTCCTCCTCCTTGGCCGCGCCGCCGCCGCCGCCGCCGCCGCCGCTGCTGCCACCGCCACCGCCCCCCGCTCCCGGCCCCGCCCCCTCCGCGCCCCGCCCCGCCCCGCCCCGCCTGCTCGCTCCCTGCGGCCCCGCCCGCCGCGCTGCCCCTGCGCGCTCGGGTCCGGCCCGGCCGCGGCGACCCTGCGCCCACAAGCTCCGACGGCGCGCCCGAGCAGCGCGCTCCCCGCCCGGCCGGGGAAGGAAGAGTCGCCCCGCGCCCTCTGCCGGCCGCCCGCCCTAGGGAAGGGTGCCGCGGTCCCACCCCGGCCCGCGTCCTAACGAAGTGTGGGAAAGGAGGCCCCAACTCTTCCCCTCCCCTCGGGGCGTTCCTCCGACTGCTGCCGGGAAGCCGCCTGGAGCCCCAGGGTGCTTTCAGCTAGGCCGTCCGGCCTGCAGCCTCCCGCCGCGCTTATCTTTCAGAATCGGTGGCGGTGCGGCGGCGAGAGGCCCTAACACAGCCGTGAGGAGTCGGTTCGGGGCCTGGCCCTCCACTAATCTGTGGTATTACTTTGAGAGAGACACATCCCGCCGGCCTCTTTTTTTTCTGTAAAATCGGAAGGTGGTTGCCTAGATCATTTCACAGGCTGTTAGACAAGAGAAAAGAAAGATCATCTGCCCCCTTCGTTTTACAGATGAAAAGATCTGACTGACACGTCTGGCTCTGCAATTCTATGAATTACCCAAAATGTCTGTCATTGACAGAGCTTTCCCCTCAAGGGGGCCCACACCTTCCTTCTTTTCTACCCGCTTTTCTTAAAGTCTATAATGGAAGTACTACTTCCAAAAGTGGAGCGTTCCTTGTCCCTGGAGGAATCAAACAGCTGCTGAACAGGCTTTCTGAGCCGCGAAGGCCTTATCTGGAAAGCATCCCTCCTTCCAAAGTCTGGCAATATAATACCTATCTCTCTCCCCGGGATGTCCTAAGGATGAATGAGTCACTGGCTGCGGAAGTGCTTTGTAAAGCATACATCTATCCTTTCCTGCACTCTTTTCCCCATTTAGTTAGCTGCTTTCACCTGCTTCAATCCTGTCCTGCCCCTGCTGTCTCGCATCGTTATCTGCTGTTTCTCTTTCAGTGTTTTTCTATCCTTGAGCTACCTCTGTAAATCCTTAAACCCTTCTCACCCCTCCGAACCGAAACCTAGCTGCCTTGAAAACGCCATCCTCCCTGGCATCTCCTTCCGGAGGCAGGTACCCCATCTTGCCATTATCCCCTGCCACACCCACGATCATCTATCTTCTCCCTGTCCTGCTCATAAAGCAACCTTTCACCCACACCCCACATTCACTCATAAATTCATCCATTTATGTTCAATCAACTGATTCTTGTCAAAGACCTGTTCCTGGCACCCTAGGTTCACTTCATTAGCTCTTGTCCTCGCCTGGTTTACCAGGACCTCTAGACACCAGAATTCCCAACCCCAACAATAGTTGGAAATACCCAGCATTATGCATCTCCACATTCACCCTGTGGTCCCCTCTTGTAGGACTTACCTCCCCATCTAGTCCGGTCCAGACTGTGTGAAGGTGCCCACAAAGGAGCCACTTGGATAGGTGATACTGTCTTCCTGCTTTCTGAACAGGCTTTCTGAGCCGCGAAGGCCTTATCTGGAAAGCATCCCTCCTTCCAAATTGCCAAAGCCATTGGACACTTTCGTTCTCCTACTATGGGTTTTTCTACAGTGCTGGATGGATATTGCAAACTCCTCCTTTTTGCAGTTCTCTTCTTTCCCTTCTACATCGTTCTTCTTTCCCTCTACCCGTTTTTCTGACCTTCCCTGTGCTAGCACACTTCTTGGCTGCTCCTTTTCTACCAAAGGCATAAAATATTTGTAACCTCAAGATTTTATTTTCCCTCCTTTCCTCTCACTTAGATTGACTTCATCTGTTTCCACCACTTCAACTCTTAACAATTCCCGCATCTCCTTCTAGCCACCACTCCCCCCCCCCCACACACACACACATACACTCTGTAGCTCAGTGGCTTAATTAACTTTAAAATGTCCTCAGGACACACAGTGCAGAATTGCCTGGGTGTCTCAGTCAGTTAAGCCTCTACCTTTGGCTCAGGTCATGATGGGATCGAGCCTAGCAGGGAGTCGGCTTCTCCTCCTCTCTGCCCCTCTCCTGGCTTGTGTGAGCTCTCTCTTTCTTGATCACTCTCTCTCAAATAAGTGAATAAAATCTTAAAAAAAAAAAAAGACATACAGAGCTGAGATTTTGTTGAATGATGAATGAAACTTAAGACATTTTATTGCCATAACCATCCATAGATACTAAGGAAAGAACTCTCTTTTTCTAGGATTTACTCTTTCTTAAGACCCTTTGACTTTTTTTCTCCTTCCTCTGCAAATCATAATTACTTGCCAAAATAGTTAAACCCACTTTTTTCTTTTTTTTATTGTGCTAAAATATACATTACATAGAATTTACCATCTTAGCTTACCTTCACATTGGTGTGCTGCCATTACCACCATCCATCCCCAGAACTTGTTTCATCTTGTAAAATTGAAACTCTATACCTATTAAACAACAACTCTCATTCTGTCCTCTCCTAGCTTCTGACAAACACTATTCTACTTTCTGTCTCTATGATTTTGTTTACTGTAAGTACCCCATATAAGGGAACCATACAATATCTGTCTCTTTGTGTCTGACTTATTTTATTTAGCACAATGTCTTTAAGGTTTATCTCTATTGTAGCATTGTGCAGAATTTTCCCCTTTTTAAGGCTAAATAATATTCCACATTTTGCTTATCCATTCATCCATGATGGACACATTTTAGCTACTGTGAATAATGCTACAATGAACATGGGCATACAAAAATCTCTGAAATCCTGCTTTCAGTTCTTTTGTGTATATACTCAGAAGTGGAATTGCTGGGTCATATGGTAATTCTATTTTAAATTTTTTTAAGTACCTTCATACTGATTTCCACAGTGGCTATACCATTTTACATTCCCACCAACAGTGCACAAGTGTTCCAGATTCTCCACATCCTTGCTCACATTTGCTTTTTAATTTTTTTTTTCTGTTTGTGTTCTTTTTAATAGCCATCCTAATGGATGTGAGGTGGTATTTCATTGCAGTTTTGATTTGCATTTCCCTAGTGATTAGTGATATGGAGCATCTTTTCATGAGCTTATAACCCACTTTTATGTCTCCCAATTGGTCATCTCTTCTCCGGTCATTTTCAACACCTTTCTGGGTCCATCTACTTTTCCTAAATGGGCCCAATTCCTTAATCCTAACCAACCCCAAAGGAACCATTAATACAGAAGCAAAAGATTTATAGTTAGATTTACTTCCTGAACCCCAAGGCAGCCTCTTGGAAATCCATTTGCTTTAGCTACTTAAGTGAAAGTTCCTTTACTTCCAAGTACTAATGCCAATCAACAAGGAGGACTGACTCCAATTAAATGAAAGTGCTTTGAAGAGATTTTTTTAAATGAAAATGTAAGACATTTAACTTTTATAGCCCAGATAGATCTGATTTTAGACCAGGTCCTATTGACCTAGGTCCAGGATTTATAACATACTCAAGGATCTTTAACATACCTGTTGAATTTTCTCCAAAGCAAAATATATTCCCAATTCTATAAAACAGCTGCCTAGTGCACATGAAATCACTCCAGTTTTTGAAGAACAGACTAAACTTGGACACTCTTTTTTCTTCAAGTAGTTTTTTGTTTTGTAATAACGAAACAAATTCATAAAATATTCAAACAATAAAGAAAAGTACAAAGAAGTTTAAAAAAAAAAAACCACCTCTATTGGGCCAGAGAAAAACATAGTGAACACCTTTCTACATATCAACTGCATATTTGCACATATAAGTACAGTAATGTATTCAATTTTACATAATAGAATCATACTATAAATGCTCATTGATAATCTGGTATCTTTTACTGTAAAATATCTTTTCATCATTAAAATGACCCAATATTCATGCATTGTATGTCTCTTTAGCCATTTAATTAACCAGTCCCTAACTGAAAAATGTTTACATTGTTTCTGGGGTTTTTTGTGTGTATTTTTAAAAAATAATACTATAATTCTAAAGCATGCCTTGTGTCCAGTTTGAAATTATTTTCTTCGGTTAAATTCCTAGATTAATTGCTAGCTCAAATTGCTGGCTTAATTTTTTTCTACTTTCTTTGCCAAACTGGCCTCCAGGAAAATTGTTCCAATCTAAATCCTCCCCGCATGAGCCTGCCATCACCCCACAAAATAAATTTTGTCAGTGTTCCTTTGAACAGTCTTTCATTTCCAAGTCTGCTTAAAGTAGAGACATTAAGACTATATTTTGAGTTCGGCAGACCTGGGTTTGAAATGGCTCTGCCACTTCCTAACTGTGTGACCTTGAACAAACCCCTTTAAACACTACCAGACCTCAGTGTCCTCATCTGTAAAATAGGTTGCTAGCCAAGGATTATGGCAAAGGTTAAATGAAATAATGTATGCAAAGCACTCAGTAGAGCGTTCAGCATTACGGATTGCCCATGAGAAAATAAAAACAAGCACACACGCTAAGAAGGTAAAAATCTTCCCCGCCGTTCATCAGCCTGGAGGCACAGGCACGGATGAAGCCAGCTGCACAGTGAACAGGACGCCGTGTCCCTGAGGACATACCGCAGCTGTAAAGTATCATGAGAGCTGCCTTCTTCAAGTGACTCCTACTTTCCTACTCACTGCGAAACACTGTTCTCTACAGTCCTAGATATCAGAAGCTTTGGTGTTTGCAATTATATCAATAAGAATGAAGCATTCATCTCTTGCCCAGAGAGTCAAAATCTTTTTTGACAGAGACGTCATCTTGATTTACAACCTAGACACAGAGTTTTAGATAAGTGGGGGGGAGTGGTTTCCGGCCCAACACCCCTACACTCGCACTGTTTCCAAAGCATCAGGACTCTGGGTCTACTTTGCAGTCCAAACTGGATGTTGACCTCTTCATTTATTTAAACTTGCTTTATTTAAACAGCATCTAAACTCTGCTCAAAGTTAGTATCTTCTAGCACGTGGTATTAAATAGAAGTAGGTATTATATAACCATAGGGTTTCATCTGGAATATCTTAGAAATTTCTTTTTAACAATTTGAAAATATTATTTATTAAGTTAGCTATCATTAGGCAAATTGAATGGTTACACCTCCACATGACAGTAATTTTTAAAATGTTAATTCTGATAAAGTTAACATGCAGTGTTATATTAGTTTCAGGTGTACGATACAGTGATTCAGCAGTTGTATACATTATTCAGTGCTCATCATTTTAAATGTACGCTTAATCCTCTTCACCTAGTTCACCCATCACCCTTCCCCTCTGATAACCATCCACTTGTTCTCTATATTTAAGAGTCTGGTTTTTTGTTTGTCTCTTTTCTTTGTTAGTTTGTTTTATTTCTTAAATTCCACAGATGAGTAAAATCATATGGTATTTGTCTTTCCTTGACGTATTTCACTTAGCATTATAGCCTCTAGATCCAGCCATGTTGTTGCAAATGACAAGATTTCACTCCCTTTATTTATTTATTTATTTATTTATTTTAAAGATTTTATTTATTTATCTGACAAAGAGAAACACAGCAAGAGAGGGAACACAAGCAAGGGGAGTGTGAGAGGGAGAAGCAGGCTTCCCGCCGAGCAGGGAGCCTGATGTGGGGCTTGATCCCGGGTCTCCGGGATCATGACCTGAGCTGAAGGCAGTCACTCAACCAACTGAGCCACCCAGGTGCCCCCACTCCTTTTATTTTTTAAGGCTTATTTAATTATTTGAGAGAGCGTGAGCACAGCGGGGGCAGGGACAGAGGGGGAGGGAGACTCAGGCAGACTCCCCACTGAACACAAAGCATGACACAGGGCTCAATCTCACAATCCAGAGATCATGAGCTGATCCAAATTCAAGACTCAAATGCTTAACCAACTGAGCCACTCAGACACCCTAAGATTTCACTCTTTTTAAATGGTTGAGTAATATCCCATTGTATATATACCCATACAAATGATGATGATTTTTAGTTTCTTTCAGTCCAAGCTGTTGTTTTGGGTGGCAAAAATTTTTGCCCAGGAAGTAGGTATTTTTTAAGTCAAATAGATACCTTATCATGTCCTAGTATTCTGTTATCAAATAACAGGATTTCTAGTCTCGTTGCCAGGTCTCATGGTTTTATTCCTATAACTTTATTTCTATAAACCAGGCAGCAGCTCTTGTCTAAAAGACGTTTAGATTTAAAAAAAATAAAATAAAATAAAAGACGTTTAGGTTCTGAATTCGTTAGTTCCCCTTTCAGAACTGCATACTTAGCAACATCATGTTGTTTGCACCTGGTGGTGAATTCTCTAGCAATAGATGCAGCTCTGATGTCTCCTGGACCCCATGGTAATGGAAGCATAATAGTGTTTAAAAGACAATCTTGGGGTGCCTGCGTGGCTCAGTCGGTTAGGCAGCTACCTTTAGCTCAGATCATGATCCCAGGGTCTTGGGCTCAAGTCCCATGACCAGCTCCTTGCTCAGCAGGGAGCCTGCTTCTCCTGCTGCCTGCCACTCCCCCTGATTGTGCTCTCCACTCTCTCTCTCTCTCTCTGATGAATAAATAAATAAAAGACAATCTTGTTTTCTGGAATGACCACTCCATACTGTTAGTCTCCACAACCATCCTGTTTCTCCTAAGGTTGGACATTATCCATGCAAGCTGATCTAAGAAAATGAAAGTGCCATAAAATTCCTTTGGTTTTTACATCTGAATTCCGGGGACTATAATCTCTATTATGAACATTTTGGTTATTTAAAAAATCTTACTACTAAAAACACACTGTAACAAATGCTTTCTTTGCAGCCTTCTGAGATGACAATATCATCTATTTTCCCTAGCGTTAATGATATAAAACACAGGCATGCCTCCCTAACATGTGTAGGCTTCAATCAGACTGGCAGCAACAGCTGCTTCTCACTTTTGAAGTCTGAGTGCCAAAGCCAATTGTACATGTAGGAGGACTGGATTGGCGGTGTTCTGTGCTGTGTGATTCCAGATGCCAGACATACCCCACCCCCAAGCTTACCATAGTGCCTGCAGTTTCAATGACAGAGATTCATTCCTTTGGGTTTGTAATTTGCTGTCTCAAGATGATCCTTTAAACAAATCATTTCTCCTTGATTACGGTTATTGTAGAAAATTGAGAACATACAGAGACGTTGATAAATGAAAATAGAAATTACCTGTAGCTCAAGACTCAGCCGGACTACTGTTAACATTTGGTATTTCCTTTCTTTCTCTTCCTGCACGTGGAATTGAAAAGATGACCTTATTTAAAACTCTTTTGTTATGCATTTAAGCAGCTTTACAATAAAGGAAATCGATGAATATGAATTGCCAGCATTTCTCTAAATTAACTTCTGGTTTCTTCCTTCATTCAATAAACATTATTAAATACCTACTGCATGCTAGGCACTGAGCTAGACACAGATTAGTGATATAGAACACATTATCAGTGTATAAAAATTTACATATTTTTGCAAATTAGTAATCAGACATATAAATCAATTCACAAAGTATTTTATGTTCTAGTTTTCTTTCCTTTCTTAAAAAGATTTTAGGGTGCCTGGGTGGCTCAGTGGGTTAAGCCTCTGTCTTCGGCTCAGGTCATGATCTCAGGGTCCTGGGATCAAGGCCCTCACTGGGCTCTCTGCTCAGCGAGGAGCCTGCTTCCTCCTTTCTCTCTGCCTGCCTCTCTGCCTATTTGTGGTCGCTCTCTCTCTGTCAAATAAATAAATAAAATCTTCAAAAAAAAGATTTTATTTATTTGACAAAGACAGGGAGAGCAAACACAAGCAGGGAGAGAGGAAGAAACAGGCTCCCCACTGAACAGGGAACCCAATGCAAGGATCAACCCAGGCCCCTGGGATCATGACCTGAGCTGAAGACAGAGGCTTAACCAACCAAACCAAGTGCCCCTCTAGTTTTCTTTTCCAACATTATTTCTCAAAGATTTGTATATGTGCCTCAATCTTCTTGGTTTTTAAGGGTTGTGTAGTAGGCAATTATATTGGTCTTACCATTCTCTAATATTGTAAATTTGGGCTCTTTTCTCCTCCCTCCTGTTTCTGAATTCTTTCCTTAGACCTTATTCCTCAAAGGAAGTTATCACACCAAAGGACATGATTTTTTTTTTTTTTTTTTTTTTTTTTTTTTTTTTTTTTTTTTTTTTTTTTAGATTTTATTTATTTGACAGAGAGAAACACAGCCAGGGAGGGAACATAAGCAGGGGGAGCGAGAGAGGGAGAAGCAGGCTTCCCGCTGAGCAGGGAGCCCGATGTGGGACTCGATCCCGGGTCTCCGGGATCATGACCTGAGCCGAAGGCAGTCGCCTAACCAACTGAGCCACCCAGGCGCCCCAAAGGACATGATTATTACTGACCTCCTTTCTGAACTCAGATACTAACAGGAGGAGGAAGTAATCACATGTCCCTTAGACTTCCCATGAATTCAGTCATGCAGATGGTTCTCTTCCCATTTCAGGGAAGAAGAGGCATTGAAAAAGGTAAGTGTCCCACAGGGAAAGCATAAACCCCTGAAGATGAACTTTCCCATCTGCACGGCTCAGCTAGGCTCTCTGCAAAGCACAGGAGTTGTAGCTAGGAGAGACACCCTTTCCACCATCATTCCATTGTGGGTTCCACCCTCGTGCAAGCGCACTGAGGGCTGAGGTTTTGTATCCATCCTAAAGCCCATAGCCCTTGTTTTTCATTCGGTTTGGATTTCAGAAGAACCCACACTTCTGCACTTTATCCACTGATACAACTAAAACCTATTGATATACTAATTCATTCTTTCATATCTCTGCAGACCAAGGACAACTATAAACTTTCCCTTAAAGATGGGGCCGACCAGTTGCTGATACATGGGTGAGAGCTCATGGTGGCACCTATTTCTGCCTTCCAAAGAATCCCCAGACAGGACCTGCTGAAGGGCTCCTCCGTGGGGGTTGTGCCAAACCTTCCTGTGCTCCCACTTGCCACTGGGCTGCAGACAGATTTAAGTCCCACCCTCTAGTCTTGATGGGATGGATACATTCCTCTTTCCCTCCCACTTCCCTGGGCTGCCCAAACTCTGTCACTTGGGCAGAAGAAAAGCCTAAGAGAGCAGAGAAGGGGAAATTGCTAGCTCCCCCTCAGTCCCGAGGCAAACTGTCATGCGCTAAGTTTTCAAATATAAAAATTTTAAGTAGAGATCATATCCACAGATTCATTCATGCAATCATCCAACAAATACTTAGTAAGAGCCCACTATGTGCCAAGCGTAATTCTAAGTATTGGGGGCACAGGGGGAACAATTTTTGCCCTCAAAAGCTTACACTGTGGAAGAAACAGATAACAAATGAATCAACAATAAACGTGGAAAGACTTCATCTGAGTTCTATACTCAATAGAAGGACGTACTTCAGATTCTGCACATCCTGGGTCCACAAGCTCAGAGCCAGCACATAGCTTCTTGTTCCATGAGTGTCTGTAGTGATTCCAGGAAAGAGTTTATTTTGCCCCTCTGCTCTTCCCCATTGCCCAGCCTCACCACTGCCCTCTACATCTCCTTGACTCCCCTCCCCAGCTACCCTTTCTCCATGAGCTCTCAGAGAGTTCACTATCTCCTCACTTTCTTATTGTCCCCTGGGTCAGGAGACACTCGGGACACTCTTTCCGTTGCCTCTTTCCTCATCTAATTCCCTACATTCACAAAATTCTAAAGCAGGAAGAGATCTTGGCATGACTTATTCATATGACAGATAAGGAAACTGAGGTCTAGAGAACTTAAGTGACTTGTCTAAGACCAAACAGCTGGTCAGTTACTTCTTGCAGGGAGCATTTTTGCTGAGATAAGTCAGGGGAAGGCTTTCAGGGACAAAGTTTAACAGATTTAAACAGATTTTTAAAATTAACATATAATGTATTATTTGCTTCAGGGGTACAGGTCTGTGAAACATCGGTCTTACACAATCCACAGCCCTCACCATAGCACATACCCTCCCCAGTGTCCATCACCCCGCCACCCCATCCTTCCCCCACCAACCCCTAGCAACCTTCATTTTGTTTCCTAAGATTAAGAGTCTCATGGTTTGTCTCCCTCCCAATCAATTTAAACAGATTTTAACTTGTGTGCTGCTGCATGGAAAGGACAACAAGCCCTCAGTCAACCAAATAGAGTTAATGCACAGAGCAGTACGATCACCTGGCCACCCAGAGAAGTTGGGGTGGACACAGGATTACAAGTGGTTAAGAAATGAGTGGGCAGCAGAATGTCAAGGCTAACTCACTTGTGAAGTCTGTTGATGGGGAAAGAAGATGGTAATCAAGAACTTAAATGAAGACAAGAGGATTATCATTTCAGTCGAATGGAGATATTGACGTGTTAATGAGCAGAGGGGAAGATCATTTATTAGACAAGACTGAAGTGGAAAAAATGGAAAATAATTGACCAAGCAAGGTTTAAGGGAAGTAGACAAGAGTGAGATTAAAGCCATTAAGTAGGGACATGACTTCTTGGCTTATTGTGCCATTAATTATTTAACTCTAAATTCCACAAGGACTAGGACCATACCAGGTTTTGCTCACCATTATGTCTAGTACTTGGCACATAGTAGGAACTCCATAATGAACGAATGAATGAATGAATGAATCATAAGAGAACCTCCCAATGCTGCATTTATGTGCAATAGCAAAAGTTTAGGACCAAATAAAAGAAGAAGGAAAAAAAAGGGCAAGAAGGAGTTTAAAATACAACACAGATGCTTGCTCTGGCCTCTTTGGCCAATGTACTGGATGGCATCCAGGAAACCAAGATGAATTGTTAGTAGTCACTGCCATGTAGAGAAACTGACAGTTCTGGTGACTTCAGTGTTGAGGTTAGTTGGAATGGGACACCACAGCATAAAGTTATTTATCATCCTGAGTTCTGAATGTCAAGTGAAATTTATCAAGTAAATCTTTATATGAGGACCCTGAATAGCAGAGTAGCTGGTGTCCTTGATAGAAATTTTACCAAAAAATATAAAGAAATTATACATATGCACAGGGGTGATATTCAAAATATTTAACAACTGGTATGGCAAGAAGCCAATAGACCAGGCCTAAGCAACCCGTGCTGCTGCAACTGTGCATACTGATGATCAGGATTGCACATGGCTGTTGCTTACACTGATGTTCAGAAAATAACAGAGCCGTTTTTAAAAGGCCATTTTGCCGGATGGAAGAAAGAGTGTGCAAAGCAATGTTGCACACTTTCAGAGCAAAGTCTTCCCCATCAATTCTTTTTTTTTTTTTTAAGATTTTATTTATTTGACAGAGAGAAACACAGCCAGAGAGGGAACACAAGCAGAGAGAGTGAGAGAGGGAGAAGCAGGCCTCCCGCAGAGCAGGCAGCCCAATGTGGGACTCGATCCTGGGTCTGTGGGACCATGACCTGAGCCGAAGGCAGTCGCTCAACCAACTGAGCCACCCAGGCACCCCATCTTCTCCATCAATTCTTAACCCAATGTTTCTCCATCCAGTGGAGCAGAACTGTACTCACTGTTTTTTTCCACTTCGTCCCCCAGACTCCAGCAAACCCTGATATTGGACACTTGCTTCATTCTCTGGCTTCCCTGAAGCATCACACTCCGGAGCCAGCCCACCCATACTAGGCCTGCCCTTAACACATATGTCGATTACCTTCACTAGCCTGCAATTATTCCCCATACCTACCACCCATCCTGGTCATATGCCTAGTAGACCAGCTTCTGGATAAGACTTAATCACAAAAAAAGACTCAAAGAAAATGTTATGACATGGAAGACCAACAGTAGAAAACCAAGTCCAAGAAGTTGCAGACTGAATATACTATTGCAAGGATTCTGATCTCCTGAGTCTCCTGTGGGTTGGGTCACAGGACACTCCACCTCTAATTTTAAAAAGATAGAAAACCAGGGGTACCTGGGTGGCTCAGTCATTGAGCGTCTGCCTTCAGCTCTGGTCACAATCCCAGGGTCCTGGGATCAAGCCCTGCATCAGGCTCCCTGCTCAGCGGGAAGCCTGCTTCTCCCTCTCCCACTCCCCTGCTTGTGTTCCTTCTCTCGCTGTGTCTCTCTCTGTCAAATAAATAAATACAATCTTAAAAAAAAAGATAGAAAACCAAATAGAGATATTATATACTTGTATTTGTTACTTAGGGAAAATAGAGGTCTTCTCTGTGTCTTACATTGTATTGTGTACTATGAAACCAAAGGAAATATTCCTGACGGAATGCCTTCAAAAATCTAGGAAATGTGTTAGTTGACAACTCACAGGTAATGGCCACAGCCGTTCAGCCTCCTCTGGAAGTTGGACCTTATTCCACAGGATGACAATTAACCAATCATCCAACAGGGTTGTATGTTAAATTGTATCCCCCTCAAAATTCATATGTTGAAATCCTAAACCCCACTACCTCAGAATGTGACTGAATTTGGAGAAAGGGCCTTTAAAAGGATGATTAAGTTAAAATGAGGCTGTGAGAGTGGGCCCTCATCCAATCTGACCGGTGTCCTTATGAGAGGAAACTCAGACACACAAAGAGGTATGAAGGTTGTACACACAGGCACACAGAGGGAACCATGCGAGGACACAGCAGGAAGGCAACTATCTGCAAGCCTAGGGGAGAGGGCTCAGAAGAAACCAAGCCTGCTGACACCTTGGTCTGGGATTTCCAGCCTCCAGAACTTTGAGACAATAAATCTCTGTTGTTTAAAACCCCCCAGTCTGTGGTATCTTATTACGGCCGCCCTAGAAAACCAACACAAACAGGTCCTTATTGCAGGTCATATGGACTACAATGACAAAGTGTCCTCAACTGAGCTGTAACCATTTGAAGGCAGGACCTAAGTCTTATATTTCTTTGTTTGCCCCAAATGCTCAGGTCCTTTACTGAGTAGGACCTCAGCACATATCTCTTAATTGATAGCTCATAAAATAGTCTAAGATATGGTCACTACCTTCAAGATGAACACTGTTAGCAGAGATAAGACAAGCATGGCAGAGTCACCAGCAAAGCGGTAGGTACCAGGGGGTGTATGGAACCAAGGGATCTGTAGGAGCATTTATGGAGTACTTGATGGCTAGGATCCAGACAGGAAAAGAAGAAATTGGGGGCATGGAGACATTCCTGGGACAGAGAACAATGTAAGCAAAAGGAGAGAACTGGAAATGCTTTCTTTTCTATTAACAAAAGAGTAAATAATCATTCCAGCAAGAGTGTCATGTTCATGTAGAGAGAATAGATGGCATTTTTGAGGGTTTTGAATACCAGTCTTAGGTCTCAGGACCTGATCCTTGTCCTAATACCCTTCTGGGATGAAGAGAGCTCAGATACCATGCCCACCTGGTCCAGGTACCGAGGGAGGGTATGATGTAAGGAAAGATGGGTCCATGGAATCATAAATGGTGGCATGGCTAGGATCAAAATCAATGAATCAGAGAGGCAGAGCTAGTTATGAGGTAACCATAATAACCTGAAGGTGTTGAGACAGAGCTGGCTCTGGAAGGAGGCGGGAAGCAACACCTGCAGGAACAATCTGAGGTCCTAGAATGGAGCACAAGAGCTTTATGGAAGACTTGTCTTGGGATAGGGGCTGCCATGAGGAGGATGGAAGATTCCCGACAGTATCTAGAAGATGAGGGGTCACTGAAGGTTGTTGACCAGAAGCCAAATCAATGGTATTTTTTAAAAATCATGTATGCATCCCTGGAGAAGTAGAGCGAGAAAGGATACTGATTCAGAGGTTGTTTTTGAAACACCCCCAGGTCACTTTCCTTTGTTCCCCACAGTGCCCAACAGACCATGCAGACTCAGTAAATGTGAAAAATGAGATGAATGTTCTCTGTACAATGATTTTTTTTGTCCTTAGACTAAAAGTAGCTCACAGAATAAAGTAATAAATTAATATCATGGTTTATACATCAAATTCCTGTGAATTTGGCCCATGTGAATTCTCCCTGTGCAGCTTAATAATTCCTCTAAGAACTAAGAGCAGTGAGTTTTTCAACCCTGCAGCTTAGGGATCTGACATTCTATCAGTTCTTTGGTGGAAAGTCATGGAAATAGAGTCCTGTTACCTAGGCAAACATGAATTGATTGGAAGGATATAAGGCGAGTCAGAGGATAAAAGGATCTGTTGGACCATTTGGCCTAAGAAGGCAAGAAGCAAAGCAGCTTCAAGGACCTTGGTGGCAGATCTTTCTATGTGAACTGTCTTTCTATGGCTCTGCTTCCAGATATTATGGCTTCACCACCTTCTGTGTCTGGATATCTCAGCTCAAAATTGAAGTTCCTGGGATGGAAAAGTGTTATTGGCCAAGGGAAGATCAAACATCAACCTCCATGTTGGGTGTAGATGCCAGAATGCTGTTACTGAACCCATCAACACGACCTATGGGGCATACAAGTAAGGGCAGCTCCCCCACCAGGAGGAGATTCAGGCAGACAAGAAAATAACTGATATCCACTCTGGGCACCTCCACTTCAATATTCACCTTTCAAGGAATGTGGGGTCTCCTGGGTTGAGATGAAGGGTTCAACTCTTGATTTTGTTTCAGGTCATGATCTCAGGGTCCTGAGATGGAGCCCCATATGAAGTTTAAAATTCTCTCTCTCTCTCTTCTTGCCCCTCCCCACCATGCATGCACACACATATGCACATGCCCACTCTCTCAATATAAATAGTTAGATAAAATAAAATAAATGAGTGTGAATAGGTGATTGGACAAGATGCTGCTTGAGAGCCCTTCCACTCCTGAGAAGTCTACACCCTGGAATTTACATCTGTCATTCCAGAGACCAAATCCTACAGAAAATGACTACAGTTCATGGACTGTGGAGCTTTTCTACACAGAAGTATCTCATTTCCTAGAATTTTCAATATTTCTTCAGTATGTCTGCATGATCATTTAAAATTTTTTGCATTCTAGTATAACACACATGTAGGAAAGTATACATATCACAAGTGCTCAGCTCGAAGAATTTTGATAAAGTGAACAATGTGTAATCAGAAGACAGATTGTGAGGGTGCCTGGGTAGCTCAGTCAGTTAAGCATCTGCCTTCAACTCAGGTCATGATCTCAGGGTCCAGGGATCAAGCCCCACATGGGACTATATACTCAGTGGGAAGTCTGCTTCTCCCTCTTCCTCTGCTGCTCCCCTAGCTTGTGCTCTGTCATTCCCTCTCTCTCTCTCTCTGTCAAGTAAATAAATAAAATCTTAAAAAAAAAAAGAAAGAAAAAAGAAAAAAGGAAGCAGATTGTGAAATAGAATATAACCAGCACCCCGGAAGGTTTCCCTCAAGCCCTCTTCCTCAACAAAGGTAACCACTAAACTAACTTCTGTTTCCTTCAGTGAGTTTTGCCTGATTTGTTTTTGTTGTGTGTTTTTTTTTTTTTTAAACTAAGCTCTATGCCCAACACAGGGCTAGAACTTACAACCCCAAGATCAAGAGTTGCATGCTTTACTGACCAAGTCAGCCAGACACCTGAGTTTTGCCTGGTTTTAAGCTTTATGTAAATTGAATCATATATTATGTGCTTTTTTGTATCAATTTTCTTTCATTCACTGTTGCATTTTATGAGATTCATTCATAATGCTGCAAATTGTAATGGTTGGCTCATTCTCATTGCTGTAAAGTATTTTATGAGTACATCACTGCTTATCCATTCTACTATTGATGGACATTTGTTTACAGTTTTTAGCAACTGTGAATCATGCCACTGTGAATATTCAGGTAACACATCTTTTGTGAGTATACCTGAATATTCACTTTATATACTTTTCACAAAAAATATATATATGTAGTATATATATATACTATATATATATATATGTGAGTATATATGTATTCATTTTTTGGGCATATATCAAGGAGTGGAGTTGCTGGTTCACAAAGTTCAACTTTATTACTATGTTTAAGATTTTATTTATTTGACAGTGAGAGAGAGCACAAGCAGGAAGAGCAGCAGAGGGAGAGGGAGAAGCAGGCTCCCCACTGAACAGGGAGCCCAATGCGGGGCTCCATCCCAGGACCCTGGGATCATGACCTGAATCGAAGGCAGACGCTTAACCAACTAACCAGGTGCCCCATAAGTTCAGCTTTAATCGATAGTACAGTTATTCAAAATGGTTTTACAAATTTGTGTTTCCAAGAGCAGTGAGGAAGACTTCTGAAGGTGCCACATCCTAGACAACACATGGATTATCTGCCTTCTTAATTCTAACCATCCTGGTAGATGTGTAGGACCTCACTGGGCTGTTAATTTGTATTTCCCTGATAACTAATGAAGCTGATCACCATGTCATATGTTTATGGTTATTTGAAATACTGTTTTGTATGGTGTTATTGAGATCTTTTGCCCATTTTTTTAAATTGTGCTTTTATTGATCCATTGGAGTTCTTTATATATTCTGGACATGAGTCCTTTTTTGAATACATGTATTACAAATATATCCTCCCATTCGGTGTTTTTCCTTTTTAGTCTTTTAATCATGCCATTTAACAAACATACATTCTTACTTTTTTTTTTTTTAAGATTTTACTTATTTGACAGAGAGAAACACAGTCAGATAGGGAACACAAGCAGAGTGAGAGAGGGAGAAGCAGGCTTCCCACCAAGCAGGGAGCCCAATGTGGGACTTGATCCCGGGTCTCCAGGATCATGACCCGAGCCGAAGGCAGTCGTCCAACCAACTGAGCCACCCAGGCGCCCCTACATTCTTACTTTTAATGTTTCCCAATTTATCAACTTTTCTTCTATGATAAGAACTTTTATTTTACTGCTTCAAAACCTTTAACAGAGAAATCCTAGCAGTTGGAAAAGATCACGGCAGCTTCACAGAAGACTAAAAATATTTAAAACAAAAAAATATGGCATTTATTAACTTCCGGAAAAGTACCAGAAACAAAGCATTGTCATAGTATACTACTTGTTCCGATTGTGAGGAATATTTATACAATCATCATACTACAATCAATCCCTGACTGATTTGTCCAAAGATTATGATAACTTTCAAGGTCTCTGTGGGCGTCCAGTGAATAGTGGCCATCTTCCCAAACCGAGCTCTGAACAAATTGAAAGTAAAACAAAAGCATGGCAGAGAGAGGTTACGATGTCACCCATATTATAACTGAAGAAGAACCCTGGTTGGAGGATGTAGCATCAAGTCTTTTGGCAAAGTGGGATAATTCATACAGAACCCAGAAGAACTGTCCCATTGTTGTGGGCACCACTGAACCAGGTCAGGCTTCCTCCCATGAGTCCCTGGCATTGCTCATCAACCAACAATAGACCATTCCAGCCAACAGGTTATTGCCTTTCATGCAACACCAGCAGATTTTCGGAGTTGTCTCTAGAAAGCAGTTAAATTGAAAAAGGAGGAAAGTTTATCTGTAATTCTTTTGGTAAAAAGAAAACCATTCTAGGCAGTATTCATGTGGGAGTATGTTTCAATTAAGATATAGCGAGTGCTATAAAAAAGAAACCCTAAATGTATAATGTTTCAAGCACAATATAAATTGATTTCTTGTTCATGTAGCAGGCCGAATCATATGTTCCTCATCAGTGGAGACAGCTCTGCCATTTTCCGCACATGGCTTCCAGGGTTGGTAGAGACATATGAGAGGGAGGTTTTTAGGGGCCATGCCTGGAAGTGTCAGTCACTGTCTCTACTCATATTCAGTAGGCTGGAGACCCAACTGCAAAGTAAGCTAGGAAATGTTGCCCAACTATGAGTCCAGGAAGAGGAGGAGCCCACGAATTTTGGCACACAGTTACCACTGTTCTCTGCCACTGCATATGAGGTTCATTTGGGCAAAATCTTATTTATTTCCCATTGCCTCCTGGGCTTGACATGTAGTAAATACACAGTATATGCCTGTTGAATAAATATGATAGTGGGAAGATCATGGGCTTTGAAACAAAGAAGACCTATATTCTAATCCAAGTGCTGCTACTTCCTGTGTTAATTTAGGCAAGTTACTCAAATTCCTCAAGCCTCGGTTTCTCATCCATAACATGGAGATGAAGATATGTTTGTGGTCTGCTCCCTCAGCCATCCCAGCCAGGTGTGGGAATGCATGACTCAAATGTGCCAACAAAAATAGTGTTTGTCATGAGAGACTTTGGACACAGAAACAAACTGAGGGTCTTGGAGGGGAGGGGGTAGGGGGATGAGTAGGCCACAAGGGAGTGACAGCATGAGAACAGCATATTTACACCAGCCTGGTGGTGGGTACTGAGGGCATGTATTGCATGGAGCACTGGGTGTGGGGCATAAACAATGAGTCTTGGAACACTGAAAAAATGAAATAAAAAAAATAGTGCTTGTGAAATAAGCCTCTTTGACTTTATCCAAAAAACTCTGGGAGTGGGGGAAGGGCATGGAACTTGGACCCAGTGGTTGCCTCTTAAGTATTCTTAAAGAACTATAGTCATCCAAGCAACGCATGGAGTTGACTGCATCCCTGTTTTCCAGCTGTGGGATCAGGGTAAAATCTGTGGCAGATTCTTTCAAGTTCAAGGTCATGGTGTGCTCTTGCCTCTAGTAGCTCCAGAGCCCTGTGGGCTACATTCTGACCAGCAAAGGTACCTCAGGTCATAACATCCTGCCTCAATAGCTTCCAAGTGAAAAGGTTTTGTTTATTTCTTCCCTTTTGTTCAGCCTTACTAGGATTAAAGCCAGAAGCCCCTCAGCAGAGTCAGCAGATGATGTGAGTGATAGGCGGCCTATGTTACTCATGACCCCCCTCCCACTTTCATCCAAATTTGCCCCACTGTCCTTGAATGAGTCATTTCTCAGGCCCTCCTTAACTCTTCAAGTAGATAGGTCCCTTCCTACTGGGTTTCTGGAAACTATCCCTCAACTACTGTGACTGAATTCAGGTTGGGTGGCCAAGCTGGGACACTCCTCGGCCTCCATCCTTATCTGCTTATCATTGGCATTCAATGAGATAAAGTGGATAAAATATCAGACTTGGTGGTGGCCTCAGGGAGGTGCAGGGTAAGTGTTAGTTCTCTTCCTAGTCCTTGGGAAATTTCTGGCATCCCTGAAGTTGGTGTTTCCATCATCCACCCCTGAAGGGAGCCCTGGCTACAAGCATCTTTGAGTCTTGGCCCAGACGGTTTAAGCCGTTGCCCTAGCTAGGGCAAGGTTAGCAGACTCACACCTCACAGGCAGGCTTGGCTATGGGGCCTGTCTTGAATTTTCCAAAATAGGAAATAGAAGGCTGACTAGGCCACAAGGGAGTGACAGCATGAGAACAGCATATTTACACATACGATTTTTCCAATTAGCCACAGATACTCTACTATTCAAAGCGGTGTGGGAGTTACTAAGGTAGTGCCAGTGTCCCAGCAGGAACTGGATGTGACCCCTGCGCTTCAGTCCTGCTCAGGAGCCAGAAGGGGACCTCAGAATGCCATGGCAAAAAGAGGGGGAAAGCTGTGGAAGAGAAAAATATATGTCAAATCAACGTCAGGTCCCAACACATGTCCTTGGGATGAGTTAGAGCGGAAGAGAAGAATGGCCAAGGAGAGGCGCTGGCGGGGACTGAGGAGGGAGCAGACGAGGGCCCGCACCGGCAGGCGGCGGAGGAGCTGGTTTGACCATGGCGAGCGTGGGCGCTGCAGACCAGAACTCAGGACAACTCTGATGTGGGAGATACTGGGCATGCTGGCAGAAAGGAACAGAAACAGCGTGAGGCCAGCACTGAGTGTCTGAGTGCAAAGCACACAACCAGGAGTCAAAAGGCCTGCCTGTGTCACTTCGAACCGGTCACTGATCCCCGCTTGGGCTGTCTCCTGTCTGTCCAATGCCACTATCGGCCTCGGAGAGGTTTCGTGAGGCACAAATAAGACGGTTGGTGAGAAAGGTCAGCACGGGTGACAATGCCCTGGAGGAGTGGAAGCCGCACGGTTCATCATCCTTGTCCTCATTGTTGTCAGAAAGGAAGCCGGAAAGGGATAGAGTTTGAGGCAGATTACGATAAATTCCATTTTCAAAGTGCTAAGGGGCAGTGCCTGGGTGGCTCCGTCAGTTAGGTAACCAGCTCTTGGTTTTAGCTCAGCTCATGATCTCAGGGTCTGAGGATCGAGCCCCACCTTGGTCTTCCCTGTTCAGCAGGGAGTCTGTTTTAGGATTCTCTCTCTCCCTCTGACCCTCCTCCAGCTTGCTTTTTCTCTCACAAATAAATAAATATTTAAAAAAATTTTTAAAAGTGCTAAGATATTGAGATAATATTCCAAGTGGAGAGAGACAGATAACAACCAATGTGGGGGGGATGAACTAGGGAGTTAATGAATCAGGGCCATTATATAGGACAAGAAAATGTTTCTGGAAGGGGTCAAGTTTTCCAGCTTACTGATAACAATTTTGGAGTGCGGACTCAACTGTAGAACGAAGGTTTATAATCCCTTGCACGGCACAGAAGTCTATGCAGGGCACCTGAGGGACAGCGTACTGCTCTTTCTGGGCTCTAGAAGCCCTATGTGGCTGTTGCAGCCCTCGAGAGCTCTTCCTGGAGGCTTCCTTCATCAGCATTCTTGGCTGTCCACCAGTGTGAAGTACGCAGAAAATAGCAAAAACAAATAAGACTGAAATGATGGGGGGAGAAAGGTATAAGAATAAGTAGAAAAGAAAGAATAAAGTGGGAACATAAAAAGAGATGTTGACTAAAGGATATTGGCTAGCTGGGCGCACTAATAAATAAACTAGTGGGGAAAAAGATTTGTATATATTTAAGAATATAAATCAATTACTAGGCTGAGTATCATATAAAAAGGGGTGGGGACAAAAGGTAACTTACTTTTCCTGAGAAAGTTATAGGCAATCACAAGAAGTGCAAAATCAGCTGCTAGTTGAAAGAATTATAGGATGATGGTTCCAAATGGAAAGCAGAGTCCTCTTCATAAAGCAAATATTCACTCTCATTTATTAAGGGGGTGAATTGGTGACTTGCACCATTCATCACATTTTAGAACTCTATTGTCATCCACTAGGACTCTTTAGATTGAAACAAGGATATACATTGAACCCGAAGTTTAACTAGAGACACTTTCTACTTTCTCTTCCAAGTATAGTTTCTTGAGTAAGTCCCTGGGAGACCCACACCACTCCTTCCAAAAGTAGTTATACGGTGAATGACTGAAGAAGTAGGCCCCAATTCAGGGCCATCCTGTCCACATAGTGTGGTGCAAAAAGGTAAACTGGGCAAGCCCAGTTCCCTCTCCTGTGTCTTTGGACTGAAAAAACACAGCAGTGATGGCTGAAATTGCCAACCAATTGCTTGAAGAAGCAAGAAAGAATGAGAAGGCAGAGGAAGTTGTCAGTAGACAGAGGAAAACAAATGCGCAGAGAGAAGCAGAGAAGCCACAAGCCAAGATGGACCTCATGCAAGGAAGAAGGCTTCCTATTTTGAGTGTGTGGACATCCTTATTATAATGTACATTTCGCAGAGATAATAATAGCTTCCACTTACTGAGTATGCATCAGGCTCCAGGTTCCTGTGTTACCTGTATTTTTTTTTTCTTTCTATTCTCACCATGTCTCTGTGAAGTAGGTGATAGGATTCCCACCAAAAGCCAAAAGAGGCAGAAAGTTCACAAGCCACTAGAGAGCGTGCCTGACTCCAAAAATCTATGTTCTTAACATTGCATGATGCCCTTGCCCCCAGCCCCTAGTAACTAGAATAGGCAGACTGGGCAGCTGCCCCTATTCAAGGCCATAAGGTAGTCCCCAGCTCCTCCCACCAAACTGAAATGTGGAAATAAATCTTATGGTTTAAATCAGGAAAAAATCACAACATCAGACTGGATTGAAGAAACTGTGCTGGTAAATGATACAGCTGCTCTGGGTTCCCACCTTCTGGGGCAGGAAATGAAGGAAGGAATACAGGAGCCAGAGGATCAGAAAATAGGAAAAAAGACCAAAAAAGTCACTCCTAGAAAAAAGGTCAACTTAAACAGTAGATCAAGAGGAAGCCCAGTAAGAGAGACAGCTTCAGGAGATGATGAGGAGTGGAGGGATCAGCAGAGTATTGCTGCTTTGGATTCCAAGAGACTGAGTGGAACAGGACACATCCCACGTGGGAAGGTGAGGCCTCCAGTGTGCCAGGGAAAATGGGGCTTTGCTTTCTTGTCAGCCAGCTGAACTAATAGAACTAAAAATCACAAGATAAAGTGAATGAATTATATATGTATTATTACTCACTTTCTGCATCAAGCTCTTAGTAGGTGGTCACATAAGTTTAGGTTTAAATCGTGAAACCATGTGCCTACAATATACCAGCTTCCTGGGATATATAGCCTAAGATTTCCATACACAGTAGCACACCAGTTCTGCCCTCTCACAGACTGCCTGGGCAAGTTGGGATAAAAGAAATTAATTGTAACAGGGACCCTAGAAAGAAGAGAACAGAAGGAAGTCTGCAGTCTGAAGGGCCAGGTCAACTTCAAAAAACTTTTCAAGCCATGGGTGCTGTAGTTAATACAGGTGGTCATGACCAACATGTAAAAAATTAATAAGAAGAACTGTCTAAAAAATTTGCTTTATTTTCATTATATGCACACACAAATGTGTACTCAGTTAAGATATAAAATGTATTTCTTGTCTTGTAGTTCAGAACAACAATATACATTAATATACATTAAGGGACAGAGACAGGAAAAATCATGCCCTCTCCCTGGCCTCCTTACTGAAATTATTTCATTTTCTGCACATGTGCATCTTTACTTTCTTTAGTTCACATAATGAAAACAAACCTTTTCATTTATTTTTTAATATAAAAGTATATTCTAATATGGATTGTGTTTTTCAAGCCATCCTCCCCCTTGCATGTGCAGATTCTCCTGTTGCCCCAAAGGTCAATGGTTGAGAAGTGCCCTGGTTGAGAAGCCCTGGACAAAGGCAAGGGAAAGCTAGTCTCTTGGGTAGTCCTAGCAGAAGCAATCCCCAGCAAGAAAGCCCTATAAACCTTCCATTTGGGATACTGATGTGTTTATTTCATCACCCTATTTCCAGAAAGAATACAGAGTTCCGTGGGCCACCAGAAATCTTACAAACTGACATTTAGGGTCAATAAGTTTTCAAGTTGATTAAAGTTAACAGGTGGCATTCTCAGCCTGCCTCTATTCTAGAAATATTAATTTTAGCCAGGGTGATCTTTAAAACATTAAATGGCTGGCCAGTGTGGCTACCAGACCATCTGAATGAATGCTGACCATAAATAACCACCAGGTGAATTCCACCTGAAGGTTAATCTGCACTTAGCAGTGAAGGAAATGAATGATTGGATACCTGGCCCTCCCCCAAACAATATCTGTGGACTGTAAGAAAATATCTCAGAGCAAGAACAAGAACTGGTCAATGTCAAAAGGTAACAGTGAAGTTTAAACTATTTTTTTTTTATATTGAAGCTAGCAATAATCAGATATGGTATGGGAGAGAGCAATACACAGGAGTAAAATGAGAAAAGGTCTTCAAGAAAAACAGACATCTAGAAACAAGAAGAAGAGTTAAAGTAAGTTTCTAAAAACAGATATAGGGGCCCTCGGTGGCTCAGTCAGTTAAGCATCCGACTGAGTTCAGCTCAGGTCATGATCTCAAGGTTGTGAGACTGAGCCTTGTGTCAGACTCCATGCTCAGCAGGGGATCTGTTTGTCCCTATCCCTCTGCTCCTCCCCCTGCTCGCTCACTCGCTCTCTCTCTCTCAATAAATAACTAAGATCTTTTAAATTATAATAATTTCTTAAATAAAAGAAGGCATAAACGTTTATAAGGGACAGATGGAAGAGAAAAGCAAAAAAGAAGGCTCAGAAGATCCAAGATAATGAAATGAAGATCAATTCTATCCTAATTGAGTAGCCCAAGTATGGAAAAATAAGACAGGAATAAGAAGAATATATCCAGGATGCCGTCAATGGAAAGAATATACATGAAGGGACAGAGACAGGAAATTGCCTCAAGTTTCCTCTTGGACATTCGAGCACTAGGGAAGCGCACTTGCTTTCGGGATCTGCAATCCAGGACTAGGCTCAGAGAGGAGGAAAGATTGGCCCTGGAGCTGTGGCTGATGGAGCCAAGCGAAAGACAGCACGCATGGGCAAAGCTGGGAGCATGCCGAACAGAGTCCCCTGGAAGTGCCAGGCCAAGGTATCTGGGCTAAGGGACAGAAATAACCAGGTGCTGGGCAAAGGAACCGGAACTGAGATCCCAGGACAAGGTAAGCAGTTTGTGATGACACATGGGGGAGGCAGAGGCTGGGGGTTTCCCAGGGCACTGGACTACCCATGCAGAGGATCTTTATGGGGCTATTTAGAGTACTAAGCTGATCTTACATAAATGCAATAGAGCCAAACCCTTAACCTCAGCAAGAACTAACAGCCAAAAAATAGCAACAAAAATGACAGTAACTATTCTTTAGACCCATTATGGACGTTGATTTGAATCTTGGTTTCACTGATTGCTGGTGGCAAAATGGTTGTATCTGACATGTTACTTAACCTCCCCCACCCTGAGTTTTCTGTCTTTTAAAACGCAGATGATAATACTTTTACATCTCTCCCTGGATGATTACATCAGAAAACAGCATTAAATGTCTACATGTGGACAACCCTCAAATTCATTTTCCAACCCAAATCTCTCCTGTATCCAAATACAATGTAGACTTAACAAAGGTAAAATGAAATGACTCAGAGCAAGGATCCTGGTTCTTGTCTAAAATGCTTCACCTCCATAAATGGTACCATCACTTGACTCCTTGTTTCCTCCTTCTCAATCCCACCTAACATCCAATCCAATGACTCATAGTATAAAATCCAAAATTCTGGGGCGCCTGGGTGGCTCAGTTGGTTAAGCGACTGCCTTAGCTTAGGCTCAGGTCATGATCCCAGAGACCCGGGATCGAGCCCCACATCAGGCTCCCTGCTCAGAAGGAAGCCTGCTTCTCCCTCTCTCACTCCCCCTGCTTGTGTTCCCTCTCTGGCTGTGTTTCTCTCTGTCAAATAAATAAAATCTTTAAAAAAAAAATCCAAAGTTCTTTCCAAGGCCTTGGCCAATGGCCTTAAGTCCTTCTATCCTTCCTTGCCTTAAATGAATCTGCCATCTGCAGTCGTCAGGAAAATACATGAGATCTCCCTAATGGCTTCTGTCTCCCCAACCACGCCCCCTTTCTACTTCTCTGCTCCCAACTGCTGCCTTTCTGGCTTTTTCCAAGCCCTGTTTGGTTATAGGCTCTCCCAAATTTCTCTCACTCTCCTGACATTTATAACCCCTTTGGGATGTACTTCCCTGGCTCTGCCTCAGCTCTCTTCCTCAGCAAAGGTTCTGTTATTTTCCCACTGGTGCCACTGGTCCCACTGGTCTTTGAGCCACCACAAAGAAACACTTCTAAATTTGCTTAAGCTTCAGTAAAATTTGGTGGCGCACAGAAGTACATCAGATGGAACAGAGTCAGGGCAGCAGAAGCAATAAAGGACTTTGAGAGAGTGTTAGAGACATCCACCCCAAAAGGTACTGCTTTTTTTTCTTTAGCAGATCATATATTATTGCCTGTTATATTACTGCCTGTGATATATTATTAAATCTTGCCTATGCATTTAGAGTATATATTAATTAATTTAAAATTTTTATTTATTTATTTATTTATTTATTTATTTATTTGGCAGAGAGAGAGAGAGAGAGAACAAGCAGGGGGAGTGGCAGGCAGAGAGAGAGGGAGAAGCAGGCTTTCTGCCAAGCAGGAAGCCCGATGCGGGGCTCCGTCCCAGGACCCTGGGGTCATGACCCAAGCTGAAGGCAGATGCTTAACTGTCTGAGCCACCCAGCGCCCCAAGGGATAGCTTTTTATGGGAAAATATTGGCAGGTTGGAAGGACTCAAGTTCATCCTGAAGTGAAGGGGTTGGCCCATCCCCAGACCGGGCTTCTATGCAATGCTTCTTCCTCCCGTCACGCGGGGGCTGCCTGGCCCGCCTCTTGCCATTCCGGGCTCCAGCAAAACCACAACGTGCCCCCAGGCAGTTGGGTTCTCAACCTCTAGTACACTTCCGCGAAGTAGTGAAGCCCATAAAAGGCAGAATGACAAAGCATTCAAATGCAAGGATTTTTGCCCCATCCCTCCAATGTGTGCTTCATATCAAAACCTCAGAAATATTCAGGAAGCTGAGAAACACTATGTGCGGTAAGGAAGCAGAGGGAGTGGGTCACGTGCTCCACTTGGGAGCGCAGGTTAAAAGTGATGCAACTTTCCTCCTCCCCCCTTGAAGAAGGTAAGAGATACAAATTTAGGAAGTAAACTGATGGAGAATAGTGGCTCATTTTGAATGCAGCTTCGAGGCAGAAATTCTTGCCTGACTGCTCTTTCCCTACGCCCTCTAGGAGAGAGGCCCCTATTCTGTTCATTGCAGTAGCCCCACCAATGAGCCCAGTGCCTGGCATGTAGTAGACATTCATTAAACACATGTCGTATAAATGTAACCACTATGGGCACCCCAGTGCTCCATCTTCTCCCTGCCGTTTCAGTATACATTTTTTTGGTTTTTAAGTGTTTCAATCTTCAGAACACTGTTGGTCCCCTCAGAATAACCGGGGCAGCCTGGCCAGACGAGGGACTCAGAGATCTCAAATGATAAGCACAGTCTATCAGAAAATGTGCATAATGCTTCTCATTCTTCAGAGAATGTTCAGGATCCACGGTTTAGCCCATGGTTCTAAAGCAGAGTGCCGGAGGCAGACTTTTCCTCCTTTCGTACAGGGGACACTGAGGCCCAGAGAGGATGAATAACTTGCCCAGCTTTTCTCAGTTCTAGAGTGGCAGGGCCAGAACTTTTCTGGAACTTTGGAAAATGCCTGAGCTAACCAGATTGTTATTTGCAATCTCCGTGGGCCTCATCTTCCTTTATAACAAGGAGTAACAATGCCTACTTCAGAGGATTATTCTATTCCAAAAACAGAATTAAAATAGGTAATTACAATAGGGTGATATAGAAAAGTGCGTACAAATTAGACACACAAAAATAATAGTTTCCTTCTACCCCCTGAGTGGAAACAGCAGGCATAATTTTGTAAAGGTAGTAAAACAATCTGTTGATCATTTAAATTTTTTTTTCTGAAAATAAAGATCACATGCATAATAAATCAATATTTATAGTAACCCAATTTAAAAAGCATTACAACAATGTTAATTCTTGTGTCTGTCATATATGTTATGTCCTAGGCTCACATGAGTGCATGTGCATGCACACACACACACACACACAAGTGTGCCTCTCCTTCTTCATTATCCAGCTTGAGGAGAGAGGCAGCAGACAGAGACCCAGGAAGCAAGGGTGAAGAAGCTCCCACTTCAGATGGGTTCTGAGACAATTTTCCCCTTCCCTCAGGCTGCGATATTCTGCCATCTGTTTTGATTAAACCTTTCAAAATTCAACTTGTGTTTTTCCTTCCATTCCTTTGAAATCTCCTCTAATTCAACAGTCTTTAGGCTTTTTTCTTTCCCTTAACCACCATCTGGTGCTTCTATTAAAAAAAAGAAAAGAAAGAAAGAAAAAATGAAAAAGAGGAAGAGAGAAAGAAAGAAAGAAAGAAAGAAAGAAAGAAAGAAAGAAAAAGAAAACACAAACAAACACTTTTGAGTTCTTTGGAAGAAAGGTATAATGATGAGGATAATTTATTCCCATAGTGAGGCCCATTACTATTTCCATGGCAACAGACTGTGATGTTCTGAACATGGGACTTTGTGATCATCACAAGAACAGGATGGCAAAAGGCCCTGCTCAGACTCTTTGTCCTTGTGGATTCTTCGGGTAGTCAGCCTTGGTGGCTCCCACTTGTCTACAGAATTAAGTCCAAAGGTCTTAGCATGGCATTCAAGGCCTTCTCAGTCTGGTCCAATCATTGTAAGCTCATCATCTATTAATACCAGAGTCCCTGCTCTATAGCTCCCTGTGACCTGAACACATTACATAATTCCACACCTCCATGCATTTGCCTCTGTCATTTCTTCTTATGATACCCTTCCTCTACTTCCTTTTTTTTTTAACCTAATGAAATCCTCCTTATCCTAAAGGTTTAGCTCAAATGTCACCTTCTATTTTTTTTTTAAGATTTTATTTATTTATTTGACAGAGAGAGATTACAAGTAGGCAGAGAGGCAGGCAGAGAGATAGAGGGGAGGAAGCCTGCTCCCCGCTGAGGAGAGAGCCCAATGCGGGCCTCGATCCCAGGACCCTGAGATCATGACCTGAGCCGAAGACAGAGGCTTTAACCCACTGAGCCACCCAGGCGCCCTCAAATGTCACCTTCCAGATGGACTCTTCCATGACTCACCCAAACAATAAATATAACTCTTCTGTGCTCCCAACATTTTGTTCAAACTGGTATAGTGACACCTAACTTTTTTTTTTTTAATTCTTAAGTAATCTCTACACCCAATGTGGGGCTCAAACTCATGATTCCAAGATCAAAAGTCACACATTCTATCAACCAAGCCAGCCAGGCATGCTGATACCTAACTAAAAAAACTAAAAAACAAACAAAAAAAATAGCTATGTTTATATTTCTTTTATCTGAATTTGAATTATTTGCTATTGGGATCTATACCTGTTTCATTTTTTATTCCACCCCAGTCATTTTAGAACATCTCTTAAAACGTCCAAAGGGCTAGAGGAGGAGGCATTGCATCGTCCTTTTACCATTAAGGTCTGGAAAATGTAAGTGACTTTGATAGGTGGTAAGCGGCTGATAGAGTGGAAAGATCATGGACTTTGGAGTCAGGTGTATCTGGGCTCAACCTAACCTTCCCTTCCTCTCTAACCTTCTGTTTCTTCCCCTTGAAATAAAGGTTACATGACATCACGTATATAAAGGTGTGTAACACATAATCACTCGGGTCATGGTAATATTCTTCTTTCCCCCTTGCTAGAAGCATCTAGAATCAAAATACAATTTTTCTTTCCCAAATTTTTGTTTCCCAAATTTTTATATGGTGCTGAAATTCAGATGAAGAAACAAATGAATGTCATTAGCATGTCCCAGAGGAGGAAAAAAAAAAAATCTTTGCCTTAATTCCCCTATCTGGAATCTGGTTCAATGACAGAAGCTACCTAAGAGAGCTGTGAAAATTAAAGGAAGCAATGTATGGATACCTGAAGTTCTGGTCACAGAGTCCGGTAGGTAGTTAAGTACTCAGGACATTTGCAATACCATGATTACTATTACCTCATTAGCATTACTATTATCATTATTTGGGGCACAGCAGAACAATAGGCCCTGTGAGAATGACAGAAATTAGCAAGCCTTCTCAAGACTCTGTCTTCGTCCTTTCCCCGCCACAGCCTGACCCCTGTCCGCACCTCATTTCCTCCTGTTAGATTGTAGTTTGTAGATAAGGCTTCTGTACCTTATCTGCAATTCTTTCTGTTGGGTAGACCCAAAACAAAGCCTTTCAGAGGAGGAACCTTCAGTAAAACATTGAATGATACTTCTGCAAAATGAGCACTGAGATTACAATAGCCTTGTGCTCAGTGGGTGGCTCAGTGGCTTAAAACCTCTGCCTTCACCTCCCCCTGCCTGCTTGTGATCTCTCTCTGTCAAATAAATAAAAATTGTTTTTAAAGATTTTATTTATTTATTTGACAGAGAGAAACACAGCCAGAGAGGGAACACAAGCGGGGGGAGTGAGAGAGGGAGAAGCAGGCTTCCCGCTGAGCAGGGAGCCCGATGTGGGACTCGATCCCAGGTCTCCGGGATCATGACCCGAGCCGAAGGCAGTCGCTCAACCAACTGAGCCACCCAGGTGCCCCTGATAAATAAAATCTTAAAAAAAAAAAAAGCCTCTGGCTTTCTCACCATCTAAGATGTTAATTTTCAGTGGCGGCATGTTGACGGGTGAGCCATTTTGGGGAAGACTGTACACATCAAGAGGTTACTGGACAAAGCCTTTTGATACATTAGGTAGTTAAACTTGTAATGTTTCGTCACAGGACAGATGATTCCCAGAGTAGAAGACAGACAGCTCCTGCTCTCTGGGGGATGTGGAGGGTTTAAAGAAATGGTTCTGGAAAACACTTCCATTGGGTATCAAGCACAGCCCGACCGGGATGTCCCAGTGGCAGGATCACTTAGATAATTACTCAGCACATGCTTCATTGACTACCTCCTTCATTTTAGGCCCAGCATGGAACCAAACAATACCATGAAATCCTGTTTAGCAACCTGCAGTCTCCTCCCCTGACCCCACCAAACCAACTGCCTAACGAGAAGGAATATTACTATCTTCAGATAAAGGAAATATGGCTCAGGGTGTTTAATAAGAGACTTGCCCCCAAATTACACACATACGTGACAAGGGAAGAAATTAAACTTAACCCAAGTCTCTAAGGTCCAGGGCTCATACACTTTCCCTGGTGCATCTCCCTGGCTCCTGGGACCACTTGCAGGGTCCCCAAGATTCGTTGCTAGTGATCACATCCCAGTCTGGCCTGTCTGTCCCCTTTCTTATTGTCTATAATGCTACAGTTAGAATCAGAGTTAGCTTTGTTAGTTCTCCTTCTGGCTGTCACTTAGAGTATGGTCTCTGATCTGTGCCTTCTTGGAACGGTCAAGCCCCACAACACTCAGGGTGTAAAGGATCACAGGGAGGAGACCTGTCCTTTAATAGCTTCCTTTTTAGAATCTGCTCTCCCCACACACACCTTTTTTTTTTTTTTTTGGTTACAGCTGGGGTAGGGTGGGGGGCATTGATTCTGACTCACCACACATTTTGAGAGGCTCTGACTCATCTCAGCTCTGGTGTTCTTCCAACTCTGTTCAGAACACTGTGGGTGCCCTTCCCCAGCTGCCCAGGAGCAGCCAGACCCGTTCAGATGTGCTTGCTTCAGCCCTAAATGACACCAAGTTCATTAGTAAATTAGACACACACACAAGAATCAAAGACTCCCCAGCAACCAACAGGGCTTAGGCAAGTTTTCGACTGCGTTGAAGCCAAGATTAATGTGCAATACCATTAGAATGAATTAAGTGCTCTGCCTTCAAGCACACAGTTTACAACTACACTGGTAGTACTATTGATAGTTAAAGGTTTATCTTAAAGTTTAAAAACTTATAAAAGTTACCTATAAATATTAAATATTAGTAGTTGTAAGTTAACCATAATTTTTTAAAAGTTAGGTATAGGTTAAAAGAAATAAACTTCTCTGTATTCATTACTTTATAGCGCTATGTAATAAAACAGCATCTTGACTTTGGGAGTTTGTAAAGGATCACATTTATCAAAAGAAGCAAGCTTTAACTGCTTAAAGAATTACCCTTTGGCTGTTCCCAGGTAGTAAATGGCAGGTGTTTCTTCAAGTACGCAAAGGACTCCAAGTTCATTTAATTGTTCCTGATTGCTATTTTAATCACCATGCAGTGACTCCATTTCAAAAAAAAGAATTTTGCATGTGGTAGAATTTGGGCGTTACACTGTCTTTTCTTTCCACAAGCCTGTTCCGTTTCATTTTCCAGCAGAAGCTTTTTCCCTGCTCACTTATGGTCAAGAGTGCTTGGCTGCCGACTCTAACTTATAAACCTTCCGTTTCCAGCGTGTATCATCTTCTGTGAGGTTTCTATATCATATCAAAAATGGTCTCATCCTATAGTGAGTACCCTGTGTAACAGCAATGAACAACTTCCTTTTGGGGAAAGTTGGCTTTCTCTCCACCTCGGAGAACAGATGTTTGTGCCTTTTGATGAACCCCCATCCAGCATCTCCTCTGACTTGCTTCCTTTGACAAGCTTCTTGCTCCCCAACACCTTTCACTTTTACTTCCTGCACCTTTGCAACGCCGATTTGCAAAGTTATAGGCAGATAGTAGAATTTTTGTTACCTCCTTTGGCTACATTTTTTTTAAATGTTTCCTAGTAATCTGTGCTCTTCACGAAATAAAACTGAGCCACGGTTCTGCAGAAACTTGAGAATGCCCTCCCTAGAGGACTCGCCATTGCTCAGCCTCCTGGGGACCAGCACAGCGATCTTCCCTCCCGGTGAAAGCCCTCAGCTCCTATATTTTAGATGTCTTTGGAACCAGGGAGTTTGGTAGGACAAAGGATGTTTTAAGGATTTAAAGAGAAAAGAAGCCGCCTACATTGAACTCATTCCCGTGCCGATGTTATTATAGTTCTGGCCTCTGACGCCGCATGTGTTCCGGCTTTTAGGAGGATTGTTCTCCCAGCTTTGCTCTGAAATGTAAAGCCCCATTGCCCACTGCAAGTCTTAATGAAAAGCAGCTCATAAGCAAGTTACGTAACCTAATTGTAATCCAGGGATCAGCTTGGTTATATTATTTAAAGAAATAGCATCCATTTTCTGTGACCTGATTTAGAAAAGAAACTGAGGGAAGAAAAAAATATATCCACTTCAGCACTCGGCTCCCTGCGCTCATTCTAATGAGAACACTTGTAAATAATTCAGAAACAATGACTTTTAAGAACATTAAACCCAACTTAGCTCAGGGTTCTATCTCAAAGCAGCTTTAGTTGCTTAAAGCAAATGATAAATGATCGTGAAATATGGAGCTTATTTTTGCAGTTTAGTCATTTAGTGAGTTTAATTTCCTCATCAGTTCCGCACACGCAGAGCCGACCGGAGGCACGATGCTAGGGAAAGTTGGGATGCACGAGCCCTGCTCTCAGGAAGTTTACAGTCTGGTTAGGGTACTAATAATGTACCATCACGGGCTCAATAATTGGAACGAATATACCATAGTCATGCAAAATGTTAACAGTAGGGAAAACAGGGTTGGTGGCTCGTGGAGGGGTTGGGGCAACTCTGTGCCATTTTTGCAACTTTTTTTAAAATCTAAAACTATTCTAAAATTAAAAGTTTATTTTTAAAAACCTGGATAGGGAAACATTTGGGTACACAAATAGAAATGCATCCATGCTTATATGCCTGGTTTATAGAAATAAAACCAGGCCTGCATAATAGGCAACTTCGTAAGTACTACGATTGCTTTACGAACTTCAGAAACACGCAACTGGATTGATCATAATCCTGATTCATGTTATTAGTGTGCCATGAATCAAGGACTGTGATTGGTTCTTTGGTCCTTACATAAACCTCATCTGATTGATTGATACTGTATGTATTATAATAATATAATAAACCACCCAGACCCACCTTTCAACCCAAGAGCTGAAAGGCCTCCATGACTTACATTAACTTATGTGTTCGTCTTCCATCTCATCCCGCAACTGTCCCCTCAGTAGTAACTATTCTCTTAAATTTTGCTTCTATCATACCCTTGCTTTTCTGCCCATTTTATTACACATATGTGTGGTCCTAAACTTTATGCTAGCTTTATTTGCTTTTAAATTTACATGTTGTCTTCTGGGACTTATTCTTTTGGCTCAACGTTATGTTCCTAAGATTTATTAATGATGTTGTGATTATCGTTGATTCATTTTCGCTCCTGTGTAATATTCAATAGCAGGAATGTACCACAATTTATTTCACCATGTCCTTTGGTGGTTTCTAAACTTTTCCTATTACAAATGGGTTCTGCCACAAACACTCATAGGTGCCCTCTGGGAAATGTGTGCTGACATGGCCGTTGAACTAGAGCTTTATGTGACTGCATGATCTTAAAACAGCATAAGACTCAAAGCATGACAGTTCACTTATGGAAAGGTGTGTCCAGGGAAGAGCATATAATATAAATTTCTGTTATAAATTATATTATATTATAAATGCCTTCACCTTTGAGGCAAAGCATAACAGGAATGAGACACTAATTCCATGTCAGTTGAGATTTGGCTCTACCATGAACTTGAAATTAATATTGGCTTAAATATCCATGCTGCTCTCCTATAAAACATCCAGACAGGAGAGACCTACAACTGGCATGGCAAGATCCACAAAGTTGTCATGGATCCTGGCTTCTTCCAGCTTTCCATTTTGCTACCCCAAGAGTATGACCTTTGTCTTCATGATCCAAAAGGACTGCTTAACTTCTAGCCCTTATCTTTGCTTCTTAGTAAGAAAGAGAAAGAAAGGGGGAGGGGGAATGCACATCTTCTATTCAAGGACCCTTTCCCCAAATTGCACATGACATTTCTAATGACATCCCATCAACCAGAAGGTAGACACAGGGCTCAAACCTCATTTCAAGAGAGACTGTAAAATATAGTGTTTATTCTGGGCATCCCTGTCCTCAGCTAAAAATTCTATTACTGAGGAAGAATGGGAAAAGGGACTTCAAAGACAATTAGCAGTCACTGCGAAAATTATCACAGCTAAAGTGAGAGCAGAAAGGAAGCCAACCCAACAAAGATTTATGTTGAAAAGTATAAAGAAAAAATAAACTCTAATAATACCACCACCCAGTGGTTACCACCATTACCATTAATTTTTTCATTCATATATACAACCATATCCATATGGTATCCATAACTATACCTATATTTCTATAAATGTATCCACACATCACTTTTAAAGGGGTTATTTTAATTACTGCAGTAAGTCAAAGGGAAAGAGAGCCAGGTTGTTTTTCTCCCTTTAAACTCTTAATAAACTTCATGGGAAAAGCAACATTGGAGTAACTACAGGAAAGAGGAGAGTGTGTCCTATAGTTGCATGTTTATATTTCTCAGAGTTGCTAAATACAAAACAACATTAGCTGCACACAGTGTACTCTGGAATAAGGTTTCACAGGTGAATTTGAAAGAAAAATGATTTGTCACCCCAGAAAAAGTACAAGCCTGATTTCAATAGGGAAATTGACCAGAAAAATTCATGGATACAAGAAATGTGGGGGAAATCATCAAAAGAGTTTCCTAGACCACAAGTAGGGATAAAAAACATCCATAACTTTTACTGCTAAGCATGACATACCAGAATAGCACAAGAGAGGCTCTTTGGGGATCTTTTCTCTGTAGAAGAGTCTTCTAGATAGTAAATCAACATAACATATGACCTTGGTCAAGAAAAAGGACAATTATATAGAGCTGCAAATTTACTCAACAAACTGCCTGGGACTATGTTCCTGTCTTCATGGAGACCATGGTAAAGTAGGGGAGACAGAGCGGTGCCTGTAAAGATAAGTGGACATTTACTATATACCAGACACTGTACTAAGCCCTTTACATGGATAACCAAGGCTAATAATTATAACAATATATTCTTATTCTTCTCCCCCTTTGACACATGAAATAGATAAAACTATAAGTAACTTGATTGAGATCAACAAAGCTAGTAAGCGGTGAAGCTGAAATCCTACCCCACATCTATCAGATTGTAGAGCCACTGCTCTGGAGAACCCAAGTAGTTAATGTTTCGTTTGTACAACATTCTGAGGGAACACATAAAAAACATCAGATACCTGCTTGGGAGAAACTTGTAAAGCAGCACAAAAATGGAAAAAAATGTGAAGTGTAAATACAATGTCAGTAGTGTTGAAATAAAAATGAATTGTAAGCACTGATAAACAAATGGAAAAGACAAGATCTCCACATGGGAGCCTATTGAGCCTGGATTTTACAAGCAGCCTTTTTAGTTTTGGGATTCACTACATAATTATATCCTATATCACCTAATATCTTTACTCTTGTTTTAGTAGTTAATCATATATTGACACCCTTGCTTTTTATCAAGCTATTTTTTCTGTGAGTTGCCTCCATATATGGATTACTGGCTGTAAAAAGCAATATACAGCATGCTTGATTCTTTGTTTTCTGGATTCTTAACAGAGGTACACACTAGCATACTAGACACAGAGTACATGTATGAGTTGAAGTGATACCCACTTATTTAAAGTTGATTCAAAGTGGTTGATATAGAAGATATCAGAGAAGATCCAACATGTGGATAATAGAGAGTCCCTGAAGACGAAAAACAAAACATTAAAACAGAACAATATTTAAAATTAGAATCCAAGAAAAATGCCTAGAAAAAAGAGAAGATTTGAATCTACATATTGAAAGGAACATACAGAGATGAAATGGAGATTAGGCAGGGACCAGAGCATGTTGGTCCTTGTACACCACTGTAAGAGATTTAAATTTTGTTCTAAGTGCAAAAGGAATCCTTTGGAGGACTTTAAACAGAAGCATCATTGATTATACAAAATGAAAAAGTAAAAATGTGTGTGACCCTGAGAAAAAAAATGAAATATGAGAATTAAGCCATGGTTTTACTTTACAATACAAGACCTTTCTGCTTCCAAGTTAGCTGTGGCAATCTCCTACATGCCTTCATTCACAGGACAACCCCCCTCTTTTATTCTCACTTATCAGAATTCTACTCGTGATGAGAATAACTTTATGCCAAACTTTTTGGCATGAAGAATTGGGAAACTAAGAATATCAAGAAGTTTAGGGATTAAGGGTGTGAAATGAGCACTAGAATTGTTGAGATAAGCCTAGCAAGCATTACCAGGTGATAGGCACGGGAAGTGACTGGGTAATCAGAAACCTGATGCTAAGGTAGAACAAGCTAAAATTACAGTGCAGGGTTGGGGAGGAGAACATGTGAGAAGGAATATTCAGGAAACAAAGCTTGGGACAAGGAACAGAACTCTTTATGTTCAACATGGAATATCAAAGTGTCTATTCAAGAAAAGGTGGTAGAAATGGAATCAGATAAAGAAACAATCGAGAAGATTTTAAAAGAAAAAAAAATGATGTTTTGCATACAAACCCATACTTTGGTGAGTCGAGAAATATTAGGCCCTTCCCTGTCAAACTTTTGTCATTTTAATATCACGGTTATCTTTTTCTTACATTCCCTGATTCTTAATTTTTCATTCTCCACTTCTCAGATTGTATGTAATTTTCTGTAAGATTAAAATTCTCATGTGGGGTATTCCGGTGCTGACAACATGAGATATTAAACTATTGTGAACCAACAAATATATTAAAATGCTGTATAAAATCATACCAAAAAATTTAATTAGTTAAGGGCTCCTGGGTGGCTCAGTGGGTTAAATCCTCTGCCTTCAGCTCAGGTCATGATCTTGGGGTCCTGGGATCGAGGCCTGCATCGGGCTCTCGGCTCAGCAGGGAACCTGCTTCCTCTTCTCTCTCTCTGCCTACTTGTGATCTCTCTCTGTCAAATAAATAAATAAAATATTTTTAAAAAATTTAATTAGTCAAGGGGCGCCTGGGTGGCTCAGTGGTTAGGCCTCTGCCTTCCGCTCAGTTCATGACCCAGGATCGAGCCCCGCATCAGGCTGCCTGCTCGGCGGGAAGCCTGCTTCTTCCTCTCTCACTCCCGCTGCTGGTGTTCCCTCTCTGGCTGTGTTTCTCTCTGTCAAATAAATAAAATCTTTTAAAAAAATTAATTAGTCAAGATTGAGAGAAAGAAAGGAAAAAAAGAAAAAACAGAGAGGGAAACTCTTTGTCAAGAACAAAAAGTGAATTCAAAATCAGAGCTGTAAACTTCAATTATCCTGCAGTAATCTGGCAAAGTGGGATAGTAGACTTTGGTATAAGTGCTTAGAGCTGGAGGCTGGGAATTGGACATCCATCGAATAAAAAATGCATAACCCTCAATTTGAAAAAGGCAGGGTGTTGGACTTTGCCAAGATGGTCTGTTAAATTTACGACAAGGGACCTAAAAAAAGAGGCATCCCAATGGCCCACAGAAGTTGCAAAGAAGCTCTGTGCCCAGTACTAGATGGATTACGTGTCCAGCGGGGGAATTAAAACTCTAGACTATTCAAATGAGGGTGTAAGATTCATATTTTTAGTGCCCATAAGGTATAAAAATCTGTAATTGGTCTAAGACTCACAAAATTTCTCAAGCCCTGGCAAGAGAAAATATAAGACATCAAAGCAGAGTGACTCCCACAATTCAAGGGACTAAGATGATAAAAAAAGAATATTTCATATCCCCCAAAACGAGTTCATAATATACAAAAGAGATAAAGAAATGAACCAGCATGAGGTAGAGTTCACACACACAATAGAAAGAATTTGTGTGCTATGAACTAGATATAACAGCAAATGAGAAAGAGAATTCTAGATATTTAAGTTAAAATTACAAAGGAGTTGACACCAAAAATATGATTCTTAAAGGAAAAATTGATAAATTGTACCTCATTCAAATATAAAACTTCTGCCCTCCAATAGACCTTATGAAATGATGAAGATAAGCTACAGATGCAGGAAAAATATTTGCAAACCACACATTCAACAAAGTACTTGTTTCTAGACAATACAGGAACTCTTAAAAACCAGACAGTAAAAAAAAAAAAAAAAAAAATCATTTAGAAAATGGGCAAAAGATATGAAGAGACATTTCCCCCAAGAAGAGAGACAGCTGACAAGCACATGGGAATTTACTAAACATCATTAGCCACTGTGGAAATGCAAAGCATTATAAGATATCACTGCACACCTATTAGAATGTTGGTGAGGCTATGGAGAGACTGGATCATTCATACAGTGTTAGGATGTAGCCATTGTGGAATACAATTGACTATTTCACTTTAAACTAAACATGCAATTATCATATAACCCAGCAATTGAACTCGTGAGCATTTATTCCAGAGAAATGAAAACTTTTTAAAAAAATTCCATCCATTTATTTGGAAAGAAAGTAATCAGGAAGGGTAGAAGGAGAGGGAGAAGCAGACTCACTCCCCACTGAACAAGAAGCCGGATATGGGACTCAATCCCAGGACCGTGGGATCATGACCTGAGCTGAAGGCAGATGCCCAACCAACTGAGCTACCCAGGCACCCCAAGAAATGAAAATTTATGTTCACACAAAACCTGTGCATGAACAGTCATAATAAGTCTATTCAATTAGCATAAAACTGGAAACAACCCGATGTCTTCAGCTGGTGAAAGTTTAAAAAACGGTGGTATATTCAAACCATAGAATACTACTGAGCAATAAAAAGGAGTAAACTATTAATTACAAACACAACTTGGATCGATCTCAAGGGGATTATGCTGAGTAAGACAAGCCCATATCAAAGGTTACATACTGTATTATCCAATGTATATAACATGGTTGATATAACAAATGATTAAAATGGAGAACAGATTTATGGTTGCCAGAGGTCAAGAACAGGGCGGGGGGGTGGGGAGTGAGGGCAGTGGGTGTGGCTCTACAGGCAGGCTGCGCCTTGCAGGGATGGGGCACTTCTGTATCCTCACTGTGGTGACAGTTCCACAAAGCTATGCATGTTAGAAGATTGCATAAAACTAAACACACACACACGCACACACACACACATGAGGAAAGATATGTAAGAAAGAAAAGAAGCTATGACAAAGAAAACCTAGGCGGCTTTTTTAAGTACAAACAAAACATTTAGAAATGAAAAATATTGTCACCAAAGTAAAAAGCTTGAAAGGAAAATTAAACAGCATATCAGACAGAGCTGAGGAGACAATCTGTTACCTGAAAAATAAGATTTGAATAAATCATGCAGAATGCTGGTCAGAGAGATCAAGAGATGGAAAATGCATGAGAGAATTAGAAGAGAGGACACAATGAGAAGATACCATAGCCTTCTAATGGGAGCTCCTTGAAGGAGAAAATAGGGCAAGAGGCAATATTCAGGGAAAACAGATGAAAATTTTCCATACTTAAAGAAAGTTGTAAATGCTCACATTGAAGTACCAGGCATGAAAACCAACCAACCAACCAACCAACTAAAATAGGCAAGTGACGGCAAAACTATAGAATACCGGAGATACCAAAAAAGTCTCAAAACAACCAGAGGAAAAGGACATATTACCACAAAAGAGCACCTGTTAGACTGACAGCAGATTTCTCAACAGTAAAAATAGAGTTGAAAGATCAGAGTTGTATCTTCAAAGAAATAAGAAGAAGAAAAATAACTAAAAATTATACACACTAAAGTATCTTCTAAAATAAGACCAAAATGAAGTCATTTTCAGGCAAAAAGAGAAAAAGTTTATTAACTCACAGGCTATCACTGGAAGATCTGTGATAGTTACTTCTTCCTGGAGTTCCAAAAGGAAGGAATCAAAACAAAAGTGAAGAAATGAGATGCAAAAAATAATTGAGAGATAAACTGGCAAACACATAGATAAAATCGACACAAATATTAATTGTAAAAACAACATCAATACTACTGAAGACTGAAAATCCTAAAAGAAAAAGGGGGGGATGGTATCTGGGTGGCTCTGGCTCAGTCGTTAAGCGTCTGCCTTCAGCTCAGGTCATGATCCTCTCATTCCCCTGCTTGTATTCCCTCTCTAGCTGTGTTTCTCTCTCTCAAATACATAAATAAAATCTTAAATAATAATAATAGTAATAATAATATTGAAGATTGGTGGACAGAAACCATATTAAATAGTTTAATTTAATAAGTATAATAATTTAAGTAAATTAAAAATGAGTGAAGAAGAACACATCAAATGGGGGGTGGAGAGATTAAATTTAAAGAATTTAAAGACTGTGCTGTTTGAGAAGAGGATAGAACTCTTGGTTAGCTGGAAAGCTTGTTAACAGCAACTGTACATATTAAACATTAACAATAACCAAAAAGCCTCTAAAAATACAGATACATAATATACAACCTTCCACCAATAGAGGGAAAAAGAGGACTTAAAAAATCAAGACAAATAGTAGGGCACATGGGTGGCTCAGTCAGTTAAGACTCCAACTCTTGGTTTCAGCTCAGGTCGTGATCTTGGGGTCGTGGGAGCAAGCCCCACATTGGGCTCCATGTTGGGCACAGAGTGGGCTTAGGATTATCTCTCTCTCTCTCCCTCTGCCCCACCCTCAACTCTCTCCCTCAGTCTCTCTCTCTCTCTCTGTAGGAAAAATAAATAAAATCTGAAAAAAAAAAGATCAAGACAATACAGGACAGGAAAAGAGAAACAAAGAAAGAACAGAGTAAACAGAAAATACAGAATAACTTGCTACAATTAATTCCAAATATACTCATGATCAAAATAAAAGAAAAAAAAAAGGATGATTTTCTGACTTCATTCAAAGTCAGATATCTTCAGGCTGGATTTAAAAAACAATAAAGTCCTACCATATGTTGATGAAAACAAAATGATTTTAAAAAAACAAAAAAAAAACCAGGAAAACATACATTTTTAAAAAGCTGGTATATCAACATTATTATTATACAGAGTAAATGTTAAACCAAAAAATATTATCAATGAGAAAGAGTATCATTACTTAATAATGAAAGGAGTACTAATTCTGTATTGTTTGATGCTGTTTTTTCCCTGTCTGGAACAATGCCTCGCACATAGTAAGTGCTCAGTAAATGAATGGTTGAGTAAATTAAGCCATGAGGAAATTACAGATCTAACAGCATAGCCTTAAAATATATAAGGAACAGGAGAATCTGGGTGGCCCAGTCGGTTAAGCATCTGACTCTGGATTTTGGCTCAGGTCATGATCTCATGGTCATGAGATCAAACCCTGCAAAGAACCCTCTGCTCAACAGGAAGTCTGCTTCTCTCCCTGTCCCTCTGCCCCTCCCCATAGCATGCACGCTCACTCTCTCCTTAAAAAAATAAATAAATCTTTAAAAAAATAACAGAATCTGACAAGATTATAAGGAAAATTGATAAATCTATCGTAATACTGGTAGATTTTTATTATTTCTACATGACATAATGAAATCAAATGCACAAATTTAGTGAAAGATACAGATGATTTGTATAACTGACTTAACAAATTCAATCCAATAGACACACGGAGGACCCTACATTCAAAAATTATAGAATACATAACTTTTCAAGATCACTTATGAAATAATACAGAGAACATTTACTAATATTAACTATGTGCCAGACCATAAGGAAAGTCTTAACAAATACTACAAAATTTATATATAGATCATGTTTTCTGAACACAACCTGATAAAGTTAGAAATAATTAACAAAAATATTTTTTAGGGGCGCATAGATGGCTCAGTAGGTTAAACATCTGCTTTCAGCTCAGGTCATGATCTCAGGGTCCTGGGACTGAGTCCAGCTTCGGGCTCCTCACTCCATGGGGAGCCTGCTTCTCCCTCTCCCTCTGCTCCTCTCCTTGCTTGTGCGCTCTTGGTCTCTCTCTCTCTCTCTGTCTCTCTAACAAACAAATAAAAACACCTTTTAAAATATCTTTTAATGTTTGGAGATTTTAAAACACATTTTTATTAATTCAGTCTTCAAAGAAGAAATAATTGTACATTTGAAATACAGAGAAAATGAATGGCCATGAAAACATTGTATATCAAACTCATAGCACAAACAGCACAAAAGGAAAATGTATTGCCTTGCGTGTATATATTTTAGAAAGAAGAATGAAAATTAATGAGTTACATTTCTAAGTCCAGATGTTAGAAAATGAATAATGGGGCGTGGGTGGCTCAGTGGGTTAAAGCCTCTGCCTTTGGCTCAGGTCATGATCTCAGGGTCCTGGAATCCAGACCCGCATTGAGCCCCGCATCGGGCTCCCTGCTCAGTGGGAAGCCTGCTTCTCCCTCTCTCATTCCCCGTGCTTGTGTTCCCTCTCTGGCTGTGTTTCTCTCTGTTAAATAAAATCTTTAAAAAATAAATAAATAAAAGAAGTTTAACGGGAGCTGACATGGGGTATTTCCCTTCCTTTGGTTGGTCAGTGTCTGGTAAAAGTTCAGTGAGTCAGGCTCTGGTAAAATAGTTTTTCTCGAGGCCTTGTTAAAAGCAGAATAATAAGAAGATGGGGCATACTTCAAAACTGAGTTTGAAATGTCAGTATCAAGGGACGCCTGGGTGACTCAGTCAGTTAAGCACCTGCCTTGGCTTAGATCATAATCCCATTGTCCTGGGATAGAGTCCCACATGGGGCTCGCTGCTTGCGCTCTCTCTCTCTCTCTCTCTCTCTGACAAATAAATAAAATCTTTATAAAATAAAATAAGGGCCGCCTGGGTGACTCAGAGGGTTAAGCCTTTGCCTTCGGCTCAGGTCATGATCTCAGGATCCTAGGATCCAGCCCCACAACCAGCTCTCGGCTGAGCGGGGAGCTTGCTTCCCCCTCTCTCTCTGCCTGCCTCTCTACCTACCTGTGATCTATCTCTCTGTCAAATAAATAAAAAATAAAATAAAGTAAAGTAAAATAAAATAAGATGCCAATATCAAACCACCAAAACCATAGTAACAAGACAGGTTCCAGGGCACCTGGATGGCTCAGTAGGTTAAGCATCTACTCTTGATTTTGGCTCAGGTCATGGTCTCTGGAGTCATGAGATCAAGGCCCACGTCACCTTCGCACTCAGCAGGGAGTCGGCTTGGGATTCTCTCTCTCCCTCCCTCTCTGCCCTTTCCCCCACAACCTCCCCCCTTTCAAATAAATAAATAAATCTTAAAAAAAAAAAAAAAAAGACAAGTTTCATGTTGGCCAAGTTGTAGAGAACTAAGAACTCTTAAATACGACTGGTAGATGTCTGAAAGAGCACAACCTCTTCGAAGGGCAATTTCGTGTTACCTTGTAGAATTGAACACACGTATGTGTCCAAGGCCCCAAGCATTCCGTTCTTAGATCTATACTCTGAACTAGCTGCCTTTTTTCCAATGTGTTGTTATTTGCACTGATGATGCAGAAGCCCACTGTGGGTAAAACTGCTGCTGACTCAGCACAAATCAAGGCCAGGCTATCAAACGGACCCGCCTGTGCATTCTTTACCGTCAGGCACTTAAAATCATCGTCATCGTCATCCAGTTGTACTTAGTTGTACTTTCATTGATGAAGCAGTAAAAATTATTAATAAATTGTTTTAAATCTCATCTCTGAAGTACATCTTTCTAATATTTTGTGTAATGAAAGAGAAAATACACATGAGGCCCTTCTGCCCACCAAAGAAGGATGGTTCTCTCAAGGAATAGCATTTTTTTTTTCACTATGAGCCTAACTAGCTGTTTTTTTCATAGAACACCCTTTCTACTTGAAAGAAAAACTACAAGACCCTGGTTATTCAGACTTGGGATTTTGGCCGGCGTTTTCTCATAAATGAACAAAGTGAGCCTGTCACTTCAAGGAAAGTAATTGACTGCATCTGTTGCCAATGATAAATTTTGAGCTTTCAAGCAAAGTTAGAATTTTGGAAAATTTGTGTCCACTATCATGGCCTTGATGGTTTTCCACTTTTAAAAAAGCTTTATGATTAAAAAGGTGGTCAGATACATAAATGTGGTTTTCTTAACTGTCATAATAAAACCTCTTGACAGTTGTAAGGCACGGATACCTCAGCGAACCAGTGTCTCCAAAATGCCCGGGAAACATCCATGGGTGTCCGTGGAACAGAGCATGAGCAGCACCTTGATACGATTTCACAGTCTCCATTCGCCGCTAACCTTTAAGAAACTATTACCTGTAGACTTCTGATTTAGTATCTTTGATGAGAAATATCCAAAATTATCTAAGAAAGTTATTCAAATTCTCCTCCCTCTTCTAGCTACATATCTGGGGGAGGCCGGTTGGACTTCATATACTTTAAACAAGACAACATGTTGCAACAGATTGAATGCAGAGGCAGATATAAGGGTCCAGCTGACTTCTATTAAGCTAAAATTAAGGAGATTTGCAAAAATGCAAAAACGAGGACATTATTATTGCTATTTTTATATGAATTCATAAATAAATATTTCTTAAAATTTCTGCCTTAATTTCAAACACTATAAACATCAATAGATACAATCCATAGAGACAAAAACTATTTGGGGTCCTTAATAATTTTAACTGTTTAAAGGATCCCAAGAGCAAAACCACCACCCTAAAGAAGAAAAGCTCCCTTATGTTCCCCAAGAGACACATACAAGTCTATTCATTACAGCACTGTTTGCGATTCCAAAAAATTAAATTACTTAATGTTTATCAATAAGGGAATGGATAAATACATTTTGATATAGTCATCTAATTAAACATCTCTCTGAAGTCAAAATAAATGAGCTAGATTTTATGTATTAATGTGGATGATTTGGAGCATGTTGAGAGAAGTAACATGTTACCAAATGAGGGGTACAAATTATACCTCTCACATACATATCAAAAACAGGACTATTGTTGCTAATGGGTACATGTGTATTTAGTGAGACCATACAACCTGGTGGAAACACAGGAAGATACATACCAACCTGAGGGTGCTAATGGGATCTGGGGCCAGGGAAAGCAGGGGAGCTCCAAATGTATTTGGGGCCATAGGTAGAGTTCTGTGTATTTCTATCCACTTGAAATATCACAGTATGAAAATCTACTCGTGTTTAAATGCCTCTGTGCATTTGCTCTCAGTTAGGAAAAATTCAGCTGGCTAGTTCCCAGTGGAATACATTTTCTCCGTCCAGGGCTGGACAGCCAGCTGTCCTGCTCTTTGCCGGCTGCTTCTTGACCCTCCTAGATGACTTGGAATATTTGAAGGGTAATGTCTTTCTGTCTGCAGAGCCCTTGATCCGGGGTTCTCAGTCATGGCCGCAAAGGAAATTCTCCCTCCGATTTCTTACAGAACTCCTGCAGCTGTCAGGCGGGGCAGGAAGCCAGCACACCCAGAGACAACTTGAGCAGGCATCAGCATAGCTCCCACTCGGGGCAGGAGTCCCAACACAAAGTATCCTGTTCCTTTTCCTTTTCCTTCTGAAGCCAGAGAGCGAGCCTTTGATTCATGGGGCGATGATATCACGTACCTGCTGGGTGTAGCTGGGCTCTGGGTGAGCATGTGGGGGTCACCTAATTCCCCTAGCACTCCCCGGAGCCTCAGTAGGCCCTCTGGATAATTCCGTGGTAGAGCTGAGATGATGTTTCTTCCTTTAAATTTATACATCCACTCAGCTTCCCGGAATTTTTATTAGGAATACACTCAGCAACAATTTTCAGGCTTCACAGCCTCCGATAAGGAGGAAAGAGCTCGATATTCTGGTTTTGTTTCTGTTTGAAGAGAGGATCCCCAAAGGAATTGCATGTGTCCCAGATTCAACACAGCTGTTAATTAGAGCTGAGAACACTTGGTTGACCCCTGTGTGGCTAATTGCTAGAATCGAGAAGCGTCTCCAAGGGCCTCATATGATAACAACGGAAAATTGTACTGAGCATCACCTAACGCTTTTGGAACCGGTTCAGGACGGGAAGCAATAGGCTCCCTGCGGTTCCTGGCGCGAGAGAGGCAACTATGTGCTGAAGGAGCAGTATTAAGGATTCTCTTCAGTGATTAAAACACCCACATTTCACTTTGGATGTGTGACTTGAGGCACTGTGTGCGGAAGGGCTTATCGGAGAGCTCGGGATTCTGCGGCACGGCCTATGCGGCCCACTTCGCAGGGCTTGGACTCCTCCCCCTGACGTCTCACCTCCGGGGCCAGCGCTGCGGGTCAGGGGGTGACACAACTCCTGTCGGGAGGTGAGCCGCTTCTGGCAACTAATTGTTCTGTTTCCCCGTCTTAGAGGGACAACCAAGTGTCGCTCTTACAACAAGAAATGTGTGTAGAAACCACCTAGTTCCCCTCCTGGCGCAAAAGGGGGGCCATCACCTCCCCTCCCCTAAGAAAAGCCGATTGTCAGAGAGCTGGCCAGAGGGATGGCTGGCCAGGAGGAGGGGGAAAGGGAGGCAACCAGGGGAGAGGAGGCGGTGGGGAGGGTAGAAGGGCAACCCTAGGAGAGGCGGGGGAGAGAGGTGGCTCTTCCTCCTTCCTGCCCAGGTCCTGGGAAGGAGTAAAAGTCAGCAGAACCTACCGTGACTGCTCTGTCCTCCTCAGCCAAGAGGCCTAGAGCATACCCCACATAGTTTGATGGCCTGGCTGACTCTACTCCCTTGGCCTGGCCTGGGGAAGGTGGCCTGGAACCAGTAGTGTAAGGAGAGACCCATGATCCCTTTTCCATGGCTCCAATTCCAGGAAGTGACTGCAACAGAAAGCAACACAGAATCTGCCATCCAGGGCCAGGGAGGGGAAAGAACCAAAGGGAGCTGGAAGAAAAGGGATCAACTGCATTTTCTTCTAGAACCAGATTGGTGGTTTAGGGTACCTGGTGCCAAAGACAGCTGGGAACCCCACCGATCTTGAATCTCTAGATGGATCTTTCAGATCTTCCTCCTTCTAACGGATACCTCTCCCTGGTATATGGAGAGTGTCCTGTGAGCTTGGCCTATGTGGGACAATAGCTGGGGAAACGGGGACAGCGAGTATGGCTGCTGTCTGTAGATGATGTACCGGAGAAGAAAATCTAATACACAGGAAATCACAACAGGCAACAAAGAGCATCAGAAGTTTAGCACAATGGGAAAGTGTCGGGCTGGGTCTGCAGGTACTGGAAGGGACAGCAATGAGGGCTGGGGTAGTCTGAGAGACTTCATGGAGGAGGCTGAACTGAGGGTAAGTGGGACCCTGCGGGTAAACACAGAGGCAGAGTGCCCTGCTTAGATGAATCGACAAGGCTGATCTCACTCGATTGGAAGGTCCATATTAGGGAATGATGAGAAATCATCATTATTGCCCTGACATTTACACAGAGCTTTATATTTTGAGAATTTTCATAAGCACTCCTCACAAGGCTTTTAAGAAATAATTTTTACTTTTAGAATTGGAAAATATCTTAGATGTTTCTATAGCCAAGACTCCACATATTATATTTGAGAAAATGATTCCCAAAGAGGTCAAGTGACTAACTCAAGGTTGCACAGTTAATAACTCCATGACTATGATTCAGGTCTCATTCTTCTACTTAAATGGACTTTCCAAAAAGTTTATAAATGCAATTTTGTTTTTATTTATATGCATTTATTTCCTACAACAGAGACCAATACTTAAATAGAATAATTGTATGTTTTGTTTCCTTACAGTAAAAGACATATATGATCACCCCAGAAAATTTAAGAACATATAGGTAAGCCAAAAGATTAAAATCATTCATAAATACAGCAGCATCCATTTTATAGGCTTTGAAAATCTTTAAAAGTAATTCAGTACACCTGAATTAATAGTACTGTACCAATGTCAATTTCCTGGTTTTCCCAATGTACTATGATAATGTAAGATATTATCATTACAGAAATTGGAGAAAGGTACATGGGAGCTCTCTATTATTTCTGCAACTTGTTTGAGTTTTAAATTAAAAAAAAAGATATTGGTATCTGTATCATATATATGTATATACATGTGATTATATATTTAATATATACAATATATTAATTATCTTTAATCCCTGTGAGTAAAATCTACCCCTAGAACAACTAAAAAAAAAAAAAACCTATGTATAATTTTCATTTGATCCTTACACATGGGTAGCTTTATTTTAGGTATAAATGTCTTTGGTTCACTTTAAGGAGAAGCGCATAAGGTAGGTTAATGTGCCGAATCTCAAGGACTTAACAATTAGAGGCCAAAGGTCTAGGTTCCAGACCTGGTCATTACTAGCAGTGTGGTCTTCCATAAGTCAGTCAACTTTCCTGCACTTTAGATTCCCATCTACAAAATGATGGGGTTTCAGTGATCCCTTTCTTAGCTTGCTAAAATGTCTTTTCAGGGATTTCAAAATCAGGCATTATAAACTTAGAACAGTTAATTAAAACAAAACAAAACAGTTTCTGATGTTTTTAAAGGAATGTAACAGCGTGTTAAAATAGGCCTCTTCCTTTCTCAGGGTTTTGGCTGGGGTTCCAAAGCAGAGAACAATGGGTTTAAGCCCTCCCCCACATACACACACTGTAAGCGGGATTCATGACTGTCTAGCCAGGACTCGCAGAGAGTGACCTCGAGCTTGTTCTGCCTCAGTTAGACCATCACACACCCCCAGGTTTGCAGAGAAGGCTCAGAGAAGGGACCTAGAGGCTGCCTTCTCATTAGGCTGCTTTCTCATTTCACTGGGAGGAAAAAAAATCTTTAATGAAAGGCTGACTGGTGGCACCTCGGCAGCAGAGCAAAGCCAATGGATCCCAGAGGAAATACGCTGCACTTAAAGAAACAATAGAAAAATTTATGACATTAGAACATGAAGAAGAGAATTGGACTCATTGTCTTATACACTGGAAGAGACCCTTCTAGATGATTCCAACATTAGGACAAACTGTGTGGGGGTTCTGCTGGAATTCGGATGATAAGGGGGGCTTTCAGGAGTCTAGCTGATGTAGGTATCACCCAAACAATGCTGTGGTAGGCTGTCCCCCGGGAGGAAGGGTCTCTCAACAGATCTCCACCCACTAGAGAAATACCCATGTGGTGACAACAGCAAGAGCCACTGAACATCTTGCCTCTTCTTCTCTCATCCCCTGTCTCCCCTGGGCCCAGCTAGTGCTGGTAGGTGAAATGAAGAGAGAAGAAATGTCCGTGAACCATTTTGCAAGGCCGGCTGTGGCCCACACGAGTGGGAGGGAGAACGCTCTTTTGGATGAGAAATTGAAGCTTTGAAATGACACTGGACAGAGCTTTCCAATACTTGAAAGGAAGCAGAAAATCGTGGGAGGGAAGAAAGATGAGAGAGAACAATTTAAAGGGCCAGTCAAAGGGCCAGCCAAAGTTGCTATCTGCTTGAATCCTCCCAGCTCCTGCTTGTCTCACACCCCAGGTACAGCAGGGTAATTTTGGTGAGTTGAGGGAGGATTGTAAAGGGGAGTGATACTGGTGGCCAGATCCCAACCCTGAGGCCGTTGTCTAGAAATCGGGCAACAAGGTGTGCCTGAGTGGTTCAGTAGCTAAACCTCTGCCTTCAGCTCAGGTCATGATGTCAGGGTCCTGGGATCAAGCCCTGCTTTGGGCTCTCTGCCTGCTTCTCCTTCTCTATCAGCCTCTCCCCGTCCCTGCTTGTGCTCTCTCTCTCTCTCTCAAATAAATAAATAAGATGTTAAAAAAAAAAAAAAAGAAATCAGCAATAAGGCAATGGGAAGTGAGGGCATTTCTAAGGTAAATCTGGCAGGAATTAATGACTGCTTCGGTGTGTTAGACAAGTAAAGTAGGTGACTCATGTAAGCTTCTAAAGTTTCTAGCCTGAGAGACTGGAAGATGGTGACTTGATGGATACAATGCCACTTCTACAGCTAAATATGTGCTCCAGAGAGATCTCACACTAGGTCAATGATGCCACATTTTTGGAACTCTTTCCCTTGAGTCCTCTGAGCCAGTGGCTTCTGAGCCAACTTATGAGTCATATAAAAAGTCATTACTTTTCATTTACCCATTTTTCATTTAATCCATCATTTAACAAACTTCTGTTACGTATCTCCTATATGTTATGCACCGTGCTAGCCACTGCAGGGAAAAATTAGTGGGGCACCAGATTCAGTCCTCAGGTTGCCCCTCGTCTCTCTGCTCCACCTACCAGGTTAACCTCATTTTTTGTGGTCTTATCCCCCTTTTAACTACCTTCTGCCATTACTTTTATATAGAAAGGAGCACAGTATGGTTTAAATTGGGTATTACCATCTTAGGTACAAGAATTCATTTCCATTCGTCCATTTTCCATTTTGTTTTATGTCCTACAGAATTCAGGCCGTTATGACAACATGGCCCAGAAATTTGATCTCTGTCCAAACTTGCACTTTCTAAATGTAGGTAGACACTCTAAATGAGTCTAAAAATCACTGGCACAAAATGTACCCAAATAGGCCCACACAATTGTTCTCTTTCTCTCTCTCTCTGTAACACACACACACACACACACACACACACACACACACACACACACATTCATACCATTCAGATTCAGTTCAACGTGATAAAAATATGTATCTAGTACTTGGAATATCAAAGTTTGGTGTTAAGTCCTCTGAGGGATATAAAAATTGGAAACAGAGGGGCGCCTGGGTGGCTCAGTTGGTTCAGTGACTGCCTTCGGCTCAGGTCATGATCCCGGAGACCCCAGATCGAGTCCCACATCGGGCTCCCTGCTCAGCGGGAGGCCTGCTTCTCCCTCTCTCACTCCCCCTGCTTGTGTTCCCTCTCTGGCTGTGTTTCTCACTGTCAAATAAATAAAATCTTTAAAAAAAAAAATTAGAAACAGAGTTCATTCTTTTCAGAAGCCCATAACTTAGTAAGAGAAATATATGCATTTATAGGCAGACATATGTGATACATGGTAAAGTGTGATGTGATATAATAAAAGAATAAACAATAAATTGTAATAAATTAACAAGAGAGAAAGAATCTACAATAACCTCTTGTATCCAGGTTGCTTAACTTTTGGGCCTCAGATACAAAGATCTAAGTTCATGATACTCTTCAATTTATTCAGCAAACATTCCTGAGCACCCACTACGTGACACATACCTTTCTAGGTATTGAAGATAAGCAACTCTTATTCAAGGTGGGGATATAGTCAACAAGGAAGCAAATATCTGATAGTGGTAGCAATGGGAAGAATTAGCAAGATGGTGGGAAAGCAAGTTATTAGGTGACTCTTCTTTGAATAATCAGCAACAGTAACATTTAAGAAGGAGCCATCTTGAGAAGGAAGATCAGAAGGACAAGCATCTCAGACAAAAGGAATAGCTATTGCAAAGTCCCCAAGCAAGAATGAATTTCATGTGCTGCAGAAAGGAAAAGAAGGCAGGTTGTGCCTGGAACACTGTGGGCAAGATGTGAGGACTGGAAATGAGATGAGGTTGAAGAGGTGGGCACTGGCCAGATAAGAAAGGCTAGGTTTTAAAATCATGTCAGGTTTCGGGGCGCCTGAGTGGCTCAGTTGGTTAAGCAACTGCCTTCGGCTCAGGTCATGATCCCAGAGACCCGGGATCGAGTCCCACATCAGGCTCCCTGCTCGGTAGGAAATCTGCTTCTCCCTCTCTCACTCCCCCTGCTTGTGTTCCCTCTCTGGCTGTGTTTCTCTCTGTCAAATAAATAAAATCTTAAAAAAAGAATTAAAAAAAAATCATGTCAGGTTTGATTGATCCTTACATGTGCACATGTACACACACACACACACACACACACACACACACACACACACACACACGAGGTTCCAAAACTGTTCAAGCATTGGCAGAACTACTGGAATCTATGACTACTTTGCAGGAAATAACACTTATTTGGATCAAGTTTAAAAACTCATTGTTTTCTATTCACATCTAATAATTTGACTACAAAAGTTTAAGGAACAGAAGAGTATCTGCAAACCCTCCATGAACTCTACGCATCACCAATCGTATCACTGAGCAGAGTATAGGAAAAGTCATGTGTGCCTAAAGAACAATTTGAAAAAAAAAAAATCCCATGACAGCAGGCTGGAACAGTTCCAATTATGGGGGTGAAGAATGGCAATCTTTGCTTTGTTTCTCATTAGACTGGAGATGATTATGCCATATTTCAGCATGGGTTTTGGATAAGACCCCTTTCTTATACTGTTTTTCCAATCCCCAATCTGCAGGTATCCTTCCTAGTACGCTTGAAATATGTCCTCTGGCGGGTATGTGCCATCGATAAATGCATGGGTTGTTTTCCACAAATGTGATTTTAATTAGCCAACATGTAAATTGTTCTATGATACTGTTCTGTCTTATTTATTTACTCAAGACTATTTGTAAAGATCTTTTCATATTGCTCTGTATATCTCTAATTCATCACTTCCAATCACTTCCATATTATATATATACATATATATATATATATTTTAAAGATTTTATTTATTTGACAGAGAGAAACACAGCCAGAGAGGGAACACAAGCAGAGGGAGTGAGAGAGGGAGAAGCAGGCTTCCCGCCAAGCAGGGAGCCCGATGTGGGGTTTAATCCTGGGTCTCCCGGATCATGACCTGAGCTGAAGGCAGCCGCCCAACCAACTGAGCCACCCAGGCACCCCTTCCATATTATATTTTATGATAAAAATTCTTCATATTTACTTACCCATTCACCTAGAGATGGAAATTGGGTTGCTGTACACTCTCTCCATATAATGAACATTCTCATAAAGATGCTCTTACAGACTAAGGTGAGTTTCTCTGGGAGATTATAGGGTTATAACAATGACTCTCATTCAAATTCTCTTGATAAGGCTGGATTGCTCTCCTGAATGAATGCAGTAGTCCACATGCCTATTATATGTTCATAAATGGTTTATATAGAATAGATGAAGTTTCGGAGACATATGGTGATATATACAAGACCCATGTCTTCCAGTTCAGTTCTAAGGCTTTCTCTGTGGGGAAAATGCCTTTTTGAGGAAGACTACTTGACCCGCTTCCACGTGCACAAGCATAGAGGCAAAGTTTAGCTGAATTACTCCTTCAGGCATATAATTATCTTTTTGCTGCCCTAATTCAATGATTATTTGTTAAAGGGAACTTAAGAGAAGACATTGCTTTTTTTTCTTCATGAGGTCAAGATTTTATTTCCTTTCATCGTCAGAGCACTTGTACAAGCAGGTATGGACTAAGGATGAGATCCTTCCTTTCCTTAAAGGAGCTTACAATCTAATTTCCTACCAAAACCACATTCAACATTATTACAGGTAGCAGGGTTTTTTTCCAAAAACTTTCTGTGTTTCTGTTTTCTTACATCTGCACATCATGGCCTCATAATCCGTCAAAACTGATCATTTTACCTGGTCCCCAGTTCTCCATTTCTGGACATTACAAACTCCCTCAAACTTCATGTCCCAAATAACCGAGTCATACTAGAAGACAGTTAGAAGGCTGTCAACTAGTGCCCAGCAGGTAGCACAGTGATTATGTTGGGAGTTCAATACTTTATGAGCAAATATGGCAGAACCATAAACTAGATCCATTTTAGCTGTGGTCGGTTATGCCCTTGGGTTTGAAACAATTAATTTCCTACACATGTGGTTCCCAGATGAAATTCATGCTGTGATTTGATTTTTTAAATGCAAAAAAAAAAAAAAATTCTCCAGCAGAAATTCATCACCAACATGTGAAGGAATGTGATGGCTAAAAATAATCTCCCCATGGAGTGTATGGATGTGGCATGCTGACTTGGAAAAGAACACATCAGTGAATCTATGTAAGAGGGAATGACGGGAGCACTGAACTGGGGACCCACCTTTTGATTTGACTGGTATCAAAAGATTATCTTACACGTCAAAAAAAAAAAAAAGGATTTTAATCAATTAAATAAGAAATTATTTTAAATGCCTACCATGGACACCAGCGTTTAAATCACATTCATTCCGTAAAAGGCAAATTAAAAGTTGGGAAGAGTGCAGCACAAGATAATCTTAACATCTCCCTTTTGATTCTGAAAAGGAATCTGTACTTGGTACACGTTTATTCCGTATGCAGTTAGGTGGGGCCCCCTCTTCCCCCTCAGAAAATGGTTCTCCTAGATCCTGGGGAAAGAAACCACTCAGTTGCTTCAGAAGGAGAATGTGGAAGCTGGGATTTACCTTGGAGCCCGCAGGTGGTAATGGTTGAAAGCTGAGAACACGGACAGATTTACACTGAGCCTCCAAGGCGAAGGTCCTTACTTAAGTTCTAGGGGTCTAGGACCAAATTTAGTCCACAAACTTGAGGCACAGGAGTAGAAACCATCTGGGCGCTAGCCCAGGGAGGGAGTCATGCATCTATCTAGGGAAGGACATCCTGTGCAGAGATCTTCCTGCTGGTTGGAGGCCCAAGATCCTGATTTTGAGGAAGTGCCTTCCTGGGCCCAGCTGATGCTGGTAATGGCAGCAGCTATCTTGCCAAGCTGGTTCTGAGAGTTGTTCCAGAAGTTCAGCCTATAGCCTGTTCTTCCAGCCTTTCCAATGCTTGTATGAGCTAACTAATAACTCCCTTTCTAATACTAAAGTAGTTACTATGGATTTTATGGTTGACACCAAGAACCTGACCCAGTTTTAGTTGATTATAGTATCAGTCTTAGGGTTTTCCTCTGTACTAATTAGTGTGTTATGTCTCTTTGTCTGATTCATCAGCTTTAAACGAAATCTTTTGACCCCTTAGCTATTAAAGATTAAGAAATCTGTATATTTTACCCTCCTCGACTTTTATCACACAACTTCCCATTGGCTCCCCAAATCCCAAGTTTTGGACAGCTGACTTTCCTATGTAATTCTTATAAACGGTCATACTCTTAAATACTTGGCGCCTAGTGTCTGATTACCCCTCACCCCAGACATAATGTTTTTATGCTTGTCCTATAAGAAGAAAGAGTAAAACAAGGTATCCTTCCATTGAAACTCAAACCTACTCTGTGTTCAGCTGATTACCTAGATTCTGGTGTATCTGTCCATGGGATGATGAAGCAGATAGAGGATTGGTCACCTTTTCTCTTTTTGATGACTCCTGGCTTATAGTATTCTCCAACAAAATCTGATCCTTAAGCCATATTGCATGATGTGGAGGAATTCATTCTGAGCCCTTTTCACCATGAGTTGTAACCACAAAGAGACTCACCTTGTATTACAGTGAAGATCATTCCTCAGGATATTAAAAATAATCATCAAAGAAGAGTCCATAGCTGCTATATCATGAATAAAAAAATCAATAAAGCAATCATTGCTATAAGCAAAATAAAAGACAAATGACAAACTTGGAAAAATATTTGCACAGATACCACAAAGGGTTTATTTCCTCAATATAAAGAGGTCCTGTAAATCAATAAGACCAACAACCAACAAGAAAATGGGCCAATGATACAGATACACAGTTTATAGAAAAGGATGTACAAAGGAAACACTAAGACAAATGACTTTGAAACATCTGAAGTGAAAAAAATTAATTTCAAAATATACTGAGACTCCATTTTTCACCTCTTAGAATGGCACAGACCAAAATGTGCAATTGTCCCTGGTATTGACAAGGGTCTGGAGAAATGGACATGTTTACTGATAGGAATATAAATTTGTACAACTTCTGGGGAAGGCAATTTGGTGATATCTGTTCAAATGATAAATGCACATATTCTTTTAGCCAGTGTTCCAATCTAAGGGTTTTATTCTACTGAAACACTTGCATATATACAAACTGACTTACGTACAATTGCAGCATTGTTTGTGGAAGCAGAATATTTTTAATCACCTGGAAACCACAAGGAGAATAAGTAACTTAATCATTAACAAAATGGCCAAGTCACTTCTACCCTAAAACTTAGCATACATGAAGGAAGACTGTTTCCTATGGTGACAGTCCAACCCAAGTAAGAAAAGAGATCTGGGTGGAGAGATTGCATATTGCAGAGCTGGCAGAACTGGGAATGCTCAAACACAAGTGCAAAACCAACAGTACCTCGCCTAGAACCAGACTTGGTACAGGCCATATGCTGAAGTTTTTCCTGGACTCCATTTGAGACTATAGAGGGGAAGGGGAGCACGTGAAGAAAGAAGGTTGTAGACCCACCATCTTAGCATAGTGTTCCCTGGCAGAGGAAGAGTTGTCAGTACTAAGATGCCCTCCCATTGCTAAGCTTTTCCTCTGAAGAAGAGGAAAGGCTAAGCCAGTTCATACAAACGACATACAAACCCTGACAGCTTCTGGGGGCTCAGGGAGAGGCTCGGGGAGAGGCTGGGCCCTTGGCTTTTGTCCCTTCCCCCTAGGTGTTTCAGCACATAGGTAGTCTGAGCAGCAGGGTCTCCAAGAGACATCATTCATATTTGTATTTTGTGTGAGTGGCACCTCCTAGGAGAGAACACAATGTAGAGATGGTCCTGTGTGTCAGCCCTGCTGGAAAAAGTGCCCTTACTTCAGGTAAGAAATAATCAAAAGGGAGATAGCACAAATCTTTACAAAATTTAACAAAAAAGAAGGAAATCAATACGGAAAATTATTGGCACACAAAGAACTACAGCAGAAAGATCTTGCTGCAAAGACAATGAAAATTATGACCAAAAAAATTCCATTATCTCCAGGAACTGAAGAAAAACTAACCTCTAGGAGAAAAGAATAACCTGTATATAACAAGCACTTAAAGCAGAGATACAAGGGGTCAAGGAGACCATAACAAGACAACTGAAGTTTATTTATTTATTTATTTATTTATTTATTTATTTATTTATTTAAAAGATTTTTATTTATTTGACAGAGAGAAACACAGCCAGAGACAGAACACAAGCCGGGGGAGTGAGAGAGGGAGAAGCAGGCTTCCCACCGAACAGGGAGCCCAATGTGGGACTTGATCCCGGGTCTCTGGGATCATGACCTGAGCCAAAGGCAGTTGCCCAACCAACTGAGCCACCCAGGTGCCCCGAAGTTTATTTATTTTTTTAAAGGTTTTTATTTATTTATTTGACAGAGAAAGAGGCAACACAAGCAGGGGGAGTGGGAGAGGGAGAACCAGGTCTCCCTTTGAGCAGGGAGTCCCCATGCAGGGCTTCACCCCAGGACACTGGGACCATGATCTGAGCCAAAGGCTAAGCAACCCAATAACTGAAGTATAAACATGAGTTAGTGGAGTTCCTGGCTGGCTCAATCAGTAGAGCATGCTACTCTTGATCTCAGGGTCATGAATTCAAGTCCCACATTGGACATGGAGCCTACAAGAAAAAGACAAACGATCCAAAAGAAAATGAGCAAAGACTTGAATGGCTACTTCACAAAAAATAAGCACATGAGAACTTCTAAACATGAGTCCTCAGGGAAATGTAAATTAAAATTACAATGAGATGTGGCTTCCAGAATGCCTAAAATTAAAAGAACTAACAATACAAATAGAGGGTTGCTGAAGGGGAGGGAGGGAAGAAACTGGAGTAACTGGGTGATGAGTATTAAGGAGGGCATGTGATATAATGAGCACTTGGTATTATATACAAATGATGAATCACTGAATTCTACCTCTGAAACTAATAATACACTCTATGTTAATTAACTGAATTTAAATTTTAAAAAAATATGAAGCAGGAAGGGTCAAGATGGCGGAAGGCCAGGTGACCGCATTTCAGGGAGTTCCCTGAAGAGAGCTGAATTCCAACAAAAAAACCACTACAAGACCACCGTGAACACCCATGAAACCAGCCTGAAATGTGATATTTCCCACTTCTGGACCGCCACGAGAGACAAAGAACATCGGCAAAAAGGTAGAA
>PITA01006780.1:0-15295 GCA_004023965.1 Spilogale gracilis
GATACCTTTTATTTCTTTCTGTTGTCTGATTGCTGTTGCTAGGACTTCTAACACTATGTTGAATAGTAGTGGTGAGAGTGGGCATCCTTGCCTTGTTCCTGATCTCAGAGGAAAGGCTGTCAGTTTTTCCCCATTGAGGATGATATTCGCTGTGGGTTTTTCATAGATAGATTTTATGAGGTTGAGAAATGTTCCCTCTTTCCCTATACTTTGAAGAGTTTTGATCAGGAACGGATGTTGTATTTTGTCAAATGCCTTCTCTGCATCAATTGAGGGTACCATGTGGTTTTTCTCTCTTCTCTTATTGATTTGTTCTATCACCTTGATTGTTTTGCGAGTGTTGAACCAACCCTGCATCCCTGGGATAAAACCCATCTGGTCATGGTGGATAATTTTTTTAATGTATTGTTGGATCCTGTTAGCAAGGATCTTGTTGAGAATCTTGGCATCCATATTCATCAGCAATATTGGTCTGAAGTTCTCAGGATTAGAGCAGAGATGAATGAATCAGTAACTGGAGATACAGTAGAATGCTTAGTTTCGTTGATGCGTTCTACTGTATCTCCAGTTACTGATTCATTCATCTCTGCTCTAATCCTTATTATTTACTGCCTTGTGTGGGGGGTTGGTTTAATTTTTTGTTGATTTTCCAGTTCTTTAAGATGTAATGAGAGTTGGTGTATTTGCGATTTTTCAATTTTTTTGAGTGAGGCTTGGATGGCTATGAATTTCCCCCTTAGGACGGCCTTTGCTGTATCCCATAGGTTTTGGATCGACATATCTTCATTCTCATTGGTTTCCATGAAGTGTTTCAGTTCTTCTTTGATTTCTTGGTTGATCCACATATTCTTGAGTAGGATCCTCTTTAGTTTCCAAGTGTTTGATTTTCTCCTGAACTTTTTATGGTGATTGAGTTCAAGTTTCATGGCATTGTGGTCAGAGAATATGCAGGGAATAATTTTAGTCTTCTGGTATCTGTTGAGACCTGATTTGTGACCTAGTATGTGGTCTATTCTGGAGAAAGCTCCATGTGCACTCGAGAAGCATGAGTATTCTGCTGTTTTAGGGTGAAATGTTCTGAATATATCTATGAGATCCAGCTGGTCCAATGTGTCATTCAAGGCTCTTGATTCTTTGTTGATTTTCTGTTTAAATGATCTGTCCATTACTGAGAGTGGTGTGTTAAGATCTCCTACCATTAGTGTATTTGCATCAATATGATTCTTTATTTTAACAGTTGGCTTATGTAGTTGGCTGCTCCCATGTTAGGGGCATAAATATTTACAATTGTTAGATCTTCTTGATGTATAGACCCTTTAAGAATGATGTAGTGTCCTTCTGTGTCTTTGACTACAGTCTTTAGACTAAAATCTTTGTCTGATATGAGAATCGCTACCCCGGCTTTCTTTTGGGGTCCATTGGCATGAAAGATGGTCTTCCATCCCCTCACTTTCAATCTGGAAGTGTCTTTAGATTCCAAATGAGTCTCTTGTAGACAGCATATGGATGGGTCCTGTCGTTTTATCCAGTCTGCGACCCTGTGTCTTTTTATTGGAGCATTTAGGCTGTTCACATTGAGGGTGATTATTGATAGATATGTTTGTATTGACATCATGTTGCTGATGGAGTTCATGTTTCTATAGATTACCTCTGTATATTTCTGTTTTGTGTCGCTCTTGGGTTTGTTTCTCCTCTATAGAACCCCTCTTAGTATTTCTTGTAGTGCTGGCTTGGTGATTGCATAATCTTTTAGACCTTGGCGGTCTTGGAAGCTCTTTATTTCTCCTTCCATTTTGAAAGTCAACCTTGCTGGATACATTATCCTTGGTTGCATATTTTTGTCATGTAACTTCCTGAATATGTCTTTGCAGCCCTTTCTGGCTTGCCAGGTTTCTGTGGAAAGGTCTGACATTATTCTGATGGTCCTCCCTCTATAGGTAAGGGATCGTTTTCTCCTAGCTGCCCCTAAGACATATTCTTTGGTTTTATGATTAGAGAATTTTACTATTATGTGCCTGGAGGTTTTTCTGGCCTCATTGATCTTGGTGGGTGTCCTCTCTACTTCTAGGACATGAACATTTGTTTCATTCCTCAGATTTGGGAAATTTTCATCCATGATTTGTTCAACTATATCTTCTAGGCTTCTCTCTCTCTCAATTCCTTCAGGGATTCCAATAATTCTGATATAGGAGCATTTCATGGCATCATTCATTTCCCTTATTCTGTTTTCTTGGGATTTTAGCTGTTTGCTCCAAGACTTCTCTTGCTCCTCCTTCTTATTCCATCTGTCTTCTAAATCACTGATAAGATCTTCAGCTTCACTTACTCTAGATGTTAGCATATTTAAATTTGATTGCATCTCATAAAGCCTTTTTAACCGCAGCTTTCACTTTTGTCACTATGGCTTCCACTTTGAGACTAATGTTCTTTTCTAAATTGACTATTGCTTGGACTATTGCTGCCCTGAATTCCATTTCTATCATATTGTTTATGTTCATTTCCAGTAATTCTGTGACTGATGTTGCAGTCTCAGGGTTCTTCTTCTGTTGGGAGTTCCTTCTCTGAGTCATTGTGGCGAGGAGTGGTTGAGAGGGTGTATGGCTAAATATATCAGCCACTATCTAGGTGGATTGGTCATTGGAAGGTTTTGGAGCAACCAGAGTTCACCACGAAAAGGGAGGACAAAGAATAAAGAAAACGGAATTGAGGAAGCAAGAAAAGAAACCCTTGCCTGGGCGGGGCTGGGTGGTAGGATTTATATGGTACAAAACTGTTACAGGGTAAAGAAAAGGGTTATCAAGGGTAAATAAAGAGATCAAAAAGCGAAGCTCAACCTATATGACCCCCAAGACCAGTATTTATATAATATAAAAGCAAAGACAATTACACAGACACACTGACAAACTAGAGTGGGAAGGTGAGGGCAGACACTCCTTGTGGGCAAGGAATGCGTATCAGATGCTCCCGAGTTTGTCTTGTTAATATTGTTGGAGGAGCCCACTTTCAAAAGATATAGGGAGATTAGAACTGGTTGTATATAGAGGTAGTATTGAATAGGGATGTGGGATTGACTTGAAGCTTATGTCTACATGTACACGTAAAAGAGAGAATAAAGGAAAGAGGAAAGAAGAAAGGGAAAAACAGAGAAAGTGAACAGGGAAACAAGAGGTCAGCGGCCAGCGCCAGCGGCAGAAAAAAAATTTACAAAATTCTCCTTGCCTTGCCGCAGGCTCCGCTGTGTTCCTGTTTCTGTCTCGCCCCGATTCAGACCGTAATCTGCTGTTATTCCTCACTCACAGAGCACTTTTGTTTTGGCGTATTTGCTTTCAATGGTTCAGCTCTGCGGGCTTCCTCCCCCACACCCCTGTCTCTGGTGGCAAGCCTCCGGTCCCTCTTACTTGTTTCTACCTTTTTGCCGATGGTCCTTGTCTCCCGTGGTGATCCAGAAGTGCGAAATATCACATTTCAGGCTGATTTCATGGGTGTTCACAGTGGCCCTGTAGTGTTTTTTTGCTGGAATTCAGCTCTCCTCAGGGAACTCCCTGAAATGTGGTCTCCTGGCCTTCCGCCATCTTGACTCCTCCTGAGACTTATTTTAATCAAGCCTTGTAAGACCTGGCAATTCCAAACTCTCAAACTCACCTGATGGCCTCCATTCTTTTGATTTTTCTTGTCTTAGAAGCCATTTGACATTCTCTGGATCAGGTCCTCTCTTCTTTCTGCTTTTAGGTCTTCACATTAATTTTTCTCCCCCTTTATATCTCTGAAATACAGAATATAGTTCCCAATGTTACCCAATATATAGATAGTGATATAGTTATCCTTCTTATCCTTCAACTTAGATATGAACCCTTAGAAAAAACTTCACTCATCACCCTAATAAGTTCCTCTACTTAATGATTTTATAACACTGTTAATTTATGGTTTTATTCTATTATAAACTGCCATAAGATAAACAAGCATTGTATTACTGTTTTTCATAAATATCTGTATCTTTTAATAATTAAGGGAATGAAGGATACATATATATATACATACATGAAAAATACATCTATTTTAAATATATATAAATATTTATATGTAAATATACAAATATAAGCATAAATATATTTTATACACATATACAAACATATACATAAGTATATAAATATATATATATATATCTCCTAACTTCATATGCTACAATGAAAATAAGCCTCAAATCAAATTCTATCATTTACCTATAATCAATTAGAAAAACCCAAACAAATAAATTCCAAAATAACTTAGCATTTACTTGCAAGATTCTATGACATTTCAGGTACTTCCATCAGCTCAATGCACATAAGGTGCCAATTAAATAATATACTCATATCAAATACATTAAATATGTCATCAATATATATCAAATATATCAATATATCAAATTAAACAACTTATTATTTGTGATGGCCAATTAACCAAATAACCAAGGTAATTATCAATATTATTCTATTCAGTGGAAAATACATTACTATTTCAGGTTTAAGCGTTAAGCATCATCTCAAAGAATACAAATAATTGGGCTCATTAAATCCTAATATTACTTTTTGGGTAAGGATAGATGTATCTATAATACACTTATAATTAAAAGGTTTCTTTTGACCACTCACATACTGACAATAATTAATCTCTGTTTTTTTAAAGATTTTTTTTAAGATTTTATTTATTTATTTATTTGACAGAGAGAGATCACAAGTAGGCAGAGAGGTAGGGAGAGAGAGAGGAGGAAGCAGGTTCCCTGCTGAGCAGAGAGCCCAATGCGGGTCTCAATCTCAGGACCCTGAGTTCATGACCTGAGCTGAAGGCAGAGGTTTTAACCCACTGAACCACCCAGGCACCCTGGTTTTTTAAAGATTTTATTTATTTATTTGACAGAAAGAAACACAGTTAGAGAGGGAACACAGTAGGGGGAGTGAGAGAGGGAGAAGTAGGCTTCCCACTGAGGAGGGAGCCTGATGTGGGGCTCGATCCCAGGACTCCGGGATCATGACCTGAGCCAAAGGCAGACACTTAAAGACTGAGCCACCCGGGCGCCCCAATAATTAATTTCTAACATTGATTATGCTCAACAATAAAATACCTTGTGTTGATCAGAAATAAATATAGCTGAATGAAAAGATTGTTGTGGCTTCTTCTGGACTGTTTTTAAGACAGTATTTAATAAACACGGAATGTAATTCCAATCAGGATATTGGACATTGGGTGTATATTACACACAAGTGTGTGTGTGTGTGTTTGTGTGTATATGTACACATATAGAAGACATTAATATCAGTATGACACAGCATCCCCTCCTAGATAGGTAGATGATATAGATAGATGATGATAGATGATGATAGATAGATAGATGATAGATAGATAGATAGATAGATAGATAGATAGATAGATAAATAGATAATCTACCTGGCATATAATTAACACTAGAATAATACTTGGGGATGAATGCAGACATGTTATATATGTCTATTTCATTACACTGCCTTCCAGATTTTCTTTTTCTTTTTTTAAAGATTTTATTTATTTTACAGAGAGAAACACAGCCAGAGAAGGAACATAAGCCGGGGAAGTAAGAGAGGGAGAAGCAGGCTTTCTGCCAAGCAGGCAGCCCAATGTGGGGCTCGATACCAGGTCTTCGGGATCAGGATGTGAGCTGAAGGCAGAGGCTTAACCACTGAGCCATTCAGGTGCCCCAGATTTTCTTTTATGATCCAAATTTTAGGTCTGAAAGTCTACTTGATTCAGAAAGTTTTTCTGGCTTCTACATTCAGAATTCCCTTTATCCTTCTGCTATATGCTGTGGCATTAATTTACCACATGATACTTTTTGTGTGTATGTGTCACTATGCTTACGTGCATGGCATTTATTTAAATAATTATCTGTATTAGAAGATTGTTGAGACCAATGTTGTCTTTTACTCTTCCTTACTTTATACACACAGTGCAGCTTCCATCTCCATTCAGTGTTTCAAGATCTTTTATAATCACAGGTATCTAGATATTATTTTTTAAAAATGTAATTATTGATATTTCATTCTCATTTCCTGCTTCTGATCTTCTCTATTATAATTTCTCATATATGAACAGTTGAATATATGTATCTTAATTAAATATATCTCTAAATAAATTTCATCTAGTGGAGTTTTAACTCAGTCACAGTATCCAGTTAATTATGAAGTACCTATGCTCCAAAATATTATTGTAAGTGCTCTTGACTTGACATTTATGCTAGTGATGGTTATTAGTGTCAGGAAAATTATTCAAAGTTCATAAATAGACAAAAGAGAATATTGGGTGTATTGTCAACAGAATTGTAGTTGAAGTTTTAATTTTCTATTACACAACTACATAAGGAAAAGAGTTAAGTTACATATTGCTGACCAGCAGAAATGGAAGTATTTTTCCATCCTTTGAGACCAATAACAATAAAGATTGTAATTTATGGCATTGTTGGACATTAACCAGTTTTGTAAATTGTCCAAAAATCTTTTCCTAATATTTGTTAAACTGTTCTTAAATTGACTAAGTTTTTCAAAGTTTTTTGGACTAGTTTTCACATCTTATTGTTTCCTTTGTTAGTTAATGAGTTCAAGAAAATCGCTGATACCTCTTTATTTTATACATGTGAATGAAAGTCACAATATTACCTTTTTTGAAAATTGTACTATGAAATTAGGCCACTTAATGGATACTAGTGTTTTATCAAAGTTTACAATCATTTTATAAGCAAGATAAAATGCAGACTGAGCAGTTACTTAATTTTAACACTGGTGTTAAAGATACTTTCCTCATGCAAGTTGTAAGAATAAGAAAAAGAAAATCCTGCTATATAAAAAGCTCCAGCAGTATAAGACAGGTCTCTAAGAAAATTGTGCAATTCATCTTAGGGAACAAAGAGCTCATTGTTTGGGAAAGCTTTGTTAAAATCTTTGGATTAAACAAAGATAGACAAAGTGCAGTTCTTTTGCTGGAAGTGTTTCAGGTGCTTCTCTTCAGTTTTCTGAACTTTAATTTTTTATTTTAATTTTATTATTTTTAAAATATTTTCTTTATTTATTTTGAGAGAGAGAACATGAGCTGGGGGAAGGGCAGAGGTAAAGAGAAAATCTCAATCTGACTCCATGCTGAGCAGGGAGCTTGGCTTGGGCTCCATCGCATGATCCCAAGATCATGACCTCAGCAGAAATCAGGAGTCAGACACTTAAGTGACTGAGCCAAGGTGCCTCTCCAAACCTTTAGTGCAACAATTCAGCTTGGTGTTGTTTGTAAAATGCAAATTATTGGATTATGTATTGGAAAAACCTATGGCTCTCTTCCTTTCTGTCTCCTTTGTTTTTGCATAGAACATTTCACTCCAGTCACTTCTTTTTTTTCCTTCACCAGGCAATTCTCTGCAATATTATCTGAGTGCCTAACTCAATTCTGACACTATCTACATGGAGATAAGGGTTCATTCCCACAAAATCGCTCCCTGCTTCAGATGCCAATCATTAGTAGGTCTTGAGTTTACCCACAACTTCTAACTTTGCTACAAATTGAGGATTCCCATGACTTCCTCCACTTTGGATCTGATGACTTGTTAGAGTGGTTCACAGAACTGAGGAAAACACTTACTTACATTTACCAGTTTATTAAGGGATATGATAAAAGATACTAATGAACAGCCAGATGAAAAGATATAAAGGGTGAAGTCTGAAAGAGCCCCAAACCCAGAAGCTTCTGTCTGCAGAGCCTTTTGGGTGCTTCACTCTCCCAGTTCACAAATGTGTTCACACACCTGGAAGCTCTTTGAACCCCATACTATTAGAATTTTATGGTTCTTTCCTCATGTAAGCATGATCATTTTTTTCAGGTGGTAACCAAATGGTCATATATTTCCTATCTTTTTTTTAAGTATAGTTGACATACAATATTTTATTAGTTTCAGTTATATAGCATAACAATTTGATAATTCTATACATTACTTAATGTTCACCATGTTAAGTATAGTCACCATTTGTTATCATAAAACATTATTACAATATTATTGACTACCTTTCTTATACTTTACTTTTCATCTTGATGACTTTTTATAAGTGGAAATTGGTATTTTTTAATCCCCTTCACCTATTTCATTCATACCGATATACTCCTGCCTTCTGGTATCCAACAGAGTTTGTATCCACCACCAGTTTGTTCTGCTGTTTCTGTTTTTGTTGTTACTGTTATTTATCTTGTTTTTAAGATTCCACATGTAAGGAAAATCATACAGAATTTGTCTTTCTATGTCTGACTTTTTTCACCTAGTGTAGTATCTTCTACATTCATTCATGTTGCTAAATATATAAGTATATTTATTTATCATGTGGTTATAAAAATAGCTGCATCATTCTAGAACTACAACTTCTGACAGGTGACTAAATTCACACTGGAAGTCAGTGTTGGAAATGGTTTCTGGCTGTTACTAGTCCCTGGGTGGTTTGAAACCTCTTATGAGACCATTTAATTCCATCTACAACACTATAAATAGTTATTTCAATCAAGGCTTTTATTTTTATTTATTTTTTTAAGATTTTATTTATTTATTTGACAGATAGAGAGAGATCACAAGTAGGCAGAGAGGCAGGCAGAGAGAGAGGAGGAAGCAGGCTCCCTGCTGAGCAGAGAGCCTGATGCGGGCCTCAATCCCAGGACCCTGAGATCATGAACTTAGGTGAAGGCAGAGGCTTTAACCCACTCAGCCAGCCAGGTGCCCAATGAAGGCTTTTAAAGTAAAGGTTGAGTGTACTACCTTTTGAGGGAACCATGACTGATATAAAGAACTGAGATTCAGGTGACTCTTGAATCTCCTAGGAACAATGCACTAAGATGTCCCTATATAATTCAGCCAATGTAAAGAGTTCTTCCTTCTCATATCTGTATGCCAATGGATAGCCAAATAAATTTAATAATGGCAGCTTCAGAATAATGAAATTACGTTAGAGATTACTGGTTCTAAGACTATTTTTGGTTTATTACCTTTTATAAGATGATAATCATTTATATTTTACACTATGCACACACACACAAACACACACACAGAATTTTGCATGAAAGTCTGAAGGCTTTAGGTATCTCAGATTAAAAAGAACTCTTGCTTAGAATTTAGAAATTCAGTCCAGCAGAAAAAAATGTTGGTAGAGTAATGCAACTTTAGATCCATTTGTATGTGTGTAAACTTTAATAATATCAGATTCATTAAATACATTTAGATAACTATATTAAGACAAATGTTTATATCCATGCATAATAAGCACCTAAGAAATGTCTAGATAAATTGAAAAAGAGATCATGGTACAGTTATTATCAAATCTGATATTTCTTTTCTAATAAGAATTTTATGTGTCAATTCTTCAAAGTTGCAATTCTAATTATATTAATATGTTTATATTTCTCAAGTTCCTATTTCAAGATAATAAAGATGTAGGAGTTTATTTTTATTTTTAATTTTTTGGATTTTAATTCCAGTATAGTTAACATACAGTGTTATATTTATTTCAGGTATAAAATATAGTGATTTAACAATTCCATATTTTACTCAGTGTTCATCAAGATGAGTGTACTCTTGGTCCCCTTCACCTTTTTAACCCATTCCTACACTCACCTCCCCTTTGTTAACTATTTGTTCTCTGTAGTTAAGAGTCGATTTTCTGGTTTCTCTCTGTCTCTTTTTTTTTTCCTTTTTCTTTTTTTTGCTTTGTTTCTTAAATTCCACATGAGAGAAATCATATGGTACTCTCTAGATCTCACTGTGTTGTCACAAATGGCAAAGATTTCATTCTTTTTATGTCAGAGTAATATTCCTCTGTGTGTGTGTGTGTGTGTCTGTGTGTATGTGTGCGTGCCACCTCTTTATCCATTCATCTATCAATGGACATTTAGCTTTCTTCCATAAGGGGTACAGGTATCCCTGTGAATTAGTGTTTTTGTCTTCTTTGTGTAAATACCAGTAGTATGATTACTAGATCATAGGGAGCTTCATTTTTAATTTTGAGGAACCTCCATATTGTCTTCCACAGGGGTTGTACCAGTCTGTATTCTTACCAACCTTGCATAAGGGTTCCTTTTTCTCACTTCAGGACTGTACTCTATAGATATTTTCTTTTTCATCTGAACTACCAAATCTATATTTTGTCATAATACAACAGAAATCAAGAGAACACTTTCTCTTAAAGATTTATTTATTTGAGAGAGAGAGAAAGAGTGTGAGACTGGGGGGGGCACAGGGAGGAGGAGGGAGAGAATATCAAACAGACTCCCCACTGAGCACAGAACCAGTTGACTTGGGAGTTGATCTCATCATACTGAGACCATGGTCTGAGCTGAAATCAGAGCTGGCTGCTTAATGGATTAAGCCACTCAGGCTCCCCTTTCTTTTATGGTTTTAAACAAAACAATAGTAACTTTCAGTTCTCATCTATTCTTTGCTTTTGGGGGATGTCCTTGGTGTAATCTTGGCTAGTATATCAACTGTACTCACAAAAAACCCACAACATCCTCATACTACCATCCTCCTCTTTCTGCAACTTTTGATAAATTCATTAGCAGCACTTTGAATTAGTAAATCTCTGTTAATGTTCCAACTCTGTTAATAGAAATAGAAAAGTCATTTAGAAAATATTACTAAAGTGTGAAATAAGACTGGTATTATCTTGCATATTGTAAAACAGTCTCAACTGGGAAAGGATGAGATTAGGGATCCAGGTAGCAAATTAGATTGATGTGCTGTCCTCAACATAATGACATTTTCATTTCTGAGCCCTACGAAGTCCAAAACAAAACCATTTTTTATGGTTGTTCAAAAGCCCAAGAGAAATGAGTTCAGGTGATCTCAACTTAGTTTCTCATGTACAATGGTACACATCAAAAAGCTGCCATAGACTGATAGTAATTTATCACTTTCATTTTTAAGAAGCTATGGGATAATGAATAAACCAAATAAACAGCAAAAAGAAGTATTTCTGGAAGAATTTTTTTTCCTTTTTGCCTCAGCTGGAAGTCTATTTTATTGGAAGAAGAGTCTTATAAAAGAAATAAAATTACATTTGTCATGATGCATTCATTGAAATTTTCTTTAAATATTCAATTATCGGGGTGCCTGTGGGACTCAGCCTTTAAGAGTCTGCCTTTGGCTCAGGTCATGATCCCATAGTCCTGGGATCAAGCACTGATGAATTAGGTTCCCTGCTCAGCAGGAAGCCTGCTTCTCCTTCTCCCACCCCACCTGCTTCTGTTCCCTCTTTTGCTGTCTCGCTCTCTCTCTCTCTCATATAAATAAATAAAATCTTAAAAACATTCAATTATTAACACTTAAAATATGAAAATTGTGTCACTTGTAACCATTGTTCATAATAAAGCAGCTAAATAATGTTATCATATATCTTTAAAACCATTATAAATCAGACAACAAACAAAACTTAAATCTCACTTTTCTTATGCATTTTTATCATTCAGATAAAAAGTAGACCCCTTAAATATATAAATTGTGCAGATTTTTATGTTCTAAGGAATTAAAAATATGTTATGTTTCAAAGAAAATAAACACTTGAAAATAATTATAGTTACTATAAATAATTGAGTAAAATCCTATAGAGTTTGATGCCTTCAGAAGTGCAGTGATGTGACATTACAATGTGGATAACTTATTTTAGATTTTTTCTATGGATATTCAAATTTCATTCACCCTAAATTTCTTTTGACATATTGGTCTTATGGAAATCTGAAATGTCAACAGTGTGACAGTCAAGAAAAACATATCAGTATTTGAATCATTATAGAGATGTGGGTCACAAGGACAGGACACAGTGTAATTTATTCAAATATTATTGGGTCCTTTCACAGACATTGACTAACCAAGAATTATTAAATCAGACAGGAAGTCAGATATATTTTTGATAATATAAAATCTAAAAGTTAGCTTGTATATTATAGTGCATTTCCATTTTGAATACAAGAAATAGAGAATTATATTTAGGTGTCCTTTAAAACAAATTAGAAGAAAGATGGAGAATGTCATATCTTATTAAGAAGTGACAGCCAGATCTTTTTTGTGGTGCCTCAGAGGTGGTATGCTGCTTCAGGATGAACCTGAACATCTCTTTCCCAGCTACTGGCTGCCAGAAACTTATTAATGCGGACGATGAACACAAACTCGTATCTTTTATGAGAAGTGTCTGGCCATAGAGGTCGTTGCTGATGCTCTTGGTGAAGAATGGAAGGGTTATGTGGTCCGAATCAGTGTGGCAATGACAAACAAGGCTTCCCCATGAAGCAGGGTGCCTTGACCCATGGCTGTGTCTACCTACTGCTGAGTAAGGGGCATTACTGCTACAGACCAAGGAAGACTGGAGAGAGAAAGTACAAATCTGTTCGGGATTGCATTGTGGATGCTAAGCACAGCATTCTCTACTTGGTCATTATAAAAAAAGGGGAGAAGGATATTCCTGGACTCACTGATACTACTGTGCCTTATTGCCTGAGGCTCCCGTCAGCAGAATCCACAAACTTTTCAGTCTCTCTAAAGGAGAGTATGTCTACCAGTATGTTGTGAGAAAGCCCTTAAGCAAAGAAGGTAAGAAACCTAGAACCAAAGTGCCCAAGATTCAGCGTCTTGTTACTCTACGTGTCCTTCAACACAAATGTTGGCGTATTGCTCTGAAGAAACAGTACACTAAGAAAAATAAGGAAGAGGCTGCAGAATATGCTAAACTTCTGGCCAAGAGAATAAAAGAGGACAAAGAAAAACTCCAGGAAAAGACTGTCAAGAGACGGAAACTGTCCTCTCTGAGAGCTTCTACCTATAAGTCTGAGTCCAGTCAAAAATGAGATTTTCTGAGAGTGACAAATAAATAAGATCAGATATTAAAAAAAAGGAAGCAACAGCTATTCTATTCCATTGAAAATGTCATAAAAAAGAATACAAAAATGAACTCTTCTTAGGTGATACTGAAATAGAGAATTTCAGTGGAAATTCATTATGATTATCAAGCTGATAACAGTAAATTTTTTGGATCATATAACAGATGCTTTCTTATTATGAAAGATGTATATTAGAGTTAAGGCACATAACTGGATTTTATCATATTTTGCTCTATTTTACTCTTGCAGGTTCAAATAATCATGAGGTTGAACAGTAAAATATAGCATTAATACATCATTTAATAAATGTACAACAGAAACAATGTTGTATTGCTTTATCCATTATGGAATTTTAAAATAATCTTTAATTAAATTTTATCACATTTTGCTAAGCAGTTTTATTGTTCTCTACAGATAAGTAGCTTTCACAATTTCTAACTGAGAAATGAACATAATTGTTTTCATGAGATGGGGAATTTTCTTTCTAATGAAGAAAAAAATATGTCATAAACAGATCTAATGTTTTATATAAAAATTAGATTAATAAAAGCTTTTCACTTCAATCACTATCCATAAAAAACAGGAAAACTCAAATCAAAGACAATAAAATAACTTTTAAAATTATTTTAATATTCTCCAAATGAGGTAAATGAACCCCTTTTCATTATGGTGGTATAAAACTAAAATAATAAATTTCCATTAATACATCAGTAATTATGAAAAGAACCTCTTCATGAATCTAGGGGAACTACACATTTTTATTGCTCACTGGAAAAGCTAACTTTTAAAATTCAATAGACTCCTTTTCATTTTTTAAGATTTTTTTAAGGCTAACACAAAAAATACAAGCAAACACACCATTAAATTAAATATTTTATTGAAATTCTTTCTCAAAAACTCTAAGATTTGTTTCATTTTCCCCGCATCGGTCTTGGGATATAATTAACCTTATCATGACTCAAATATCCTATGATTACTTTCAAACCTCAGTATGTTATTGTACCATTTTTAGTCCCATTCTTTTAGTCATAGTATTAATTGCAAGTTTATTTGTCCTGTTGCCCTCAGTTAAACTCCAGAAAGAAATTTAATTTTGAGAATTTTAATATAAAAGATAACAAAGAGTACTTACCTCAAATCTACATTATTTCACTACTGAGGTAATAAGAGGTAACATTATTCACATAGTCTCAGTCCAGCTTAGATATCACTTGCAGGTTGCCTCTTTTCCTTTTTTTTGTGGGAAACAATAAGCCATAAAGTACTTTTTGGTAGTCTTCAGTCTCTATAAACAATGTCAAACCTATCCCCTTATCATATTCTTACTTTAATAATTTTACTAGATTTTGACTGAAGAAAAAGTCAATGTCTTAATGAATGAGTTATATGATTTTACCAATTTATTGCAGTAACTGTTCATGAAAATATTTTTTCAAAAATATGAAATTTAACTGAACTAACCTATTTTGGTAATTGGTCAATTGGAACCAGAAATAAGATTAGACTTACCAAATATTTATTTAAAAAATTATTCTATGCTCCCAAAGGATTCAAAGCATGTAAGACAAAATATCTATTAAATGCAATAATATATCACTGACAGGCTAAAGATAAGCGCATAGTAAGTTTGTAAAGTTGCATAAATTAATAGCAATAACTGAGACCACTTACAGTGATATAACAACTATTTTGACTGAGAACTGGGATCAATATTGTCATAACAACTGCTCCAGGAAATTCCTGCATAGGACAACAGACTGCTAAAGTAGTCACTATCTTTACTCTTTGTTTTGAGAAATGCTTACAAACAATTTATTTTGGGAAAAAATTTGCTCATTAGGGCAAATCATCTTATTAAAACAACAGTTTTTTTTACCTGTATCTATCAGAACACAGCTTTTTAAAAATATTTTATTTATTAATTTGAGAGAGAGGGAAAGAGAGAGAGAACACAAGCACAAGTTGGGGGAGGCAGAGGGAGAAGCACATTCCCCATTGAGCAGGGAGTCTGATGTGGGGCTCGATCCCAGGACCCTCGGATCATGATCTGAGCAGATGTTTAATCGACTGAGCCACCCAGGTGCCCTGACAGTTTTGTTTTTGTTTTTATTTTTGTCTGTTTGGTTTATTGAAGTTTGGCCTAAGACCTGCATCTTTCCATGTCAACCAGTATTAACTTCCTGTGTTACAAACTTTACCAGCCAGTCTCCTGCCTTGGATGACCTATGTTACATCCATTGAACTCATACCCCAAAACCCCATTAATATCTTCTCCTAATTTCCCTATTTTGAATCATTATTAAGATCCTCCCAAAATGTAGTTCTCCCTTGATACCACAAATTTATACTTTCAGCATTTTTTGATTGGTAGGGGTTTTGCTACTGTTGTTGTTTTCCTAAT
>PITA01006780.1:15395-97163 GCA_004023965.1 Spilogale gracilis
AAAAAAAAAAAAAAAAAAAAAAAAAAAAAGACTTACTACTTTTACAGAAAACTGCACTTAAGGCCTCATGAGTCTCCTGCCTGCAGTGTCTTTCTGACCAGGAGGGTGAAGTAGGGTCCCACTTTAATTCTGAACCCCTACTTCTTTCCTCAAGATCCCAAATTCTGAGATATCAGTTTTAAAAATCTTTTCCTTGGACTTGGGTCAGTTAAAATCTGTCCTTTTACCACAGCATCATCATTTATCTCTTGGACTGTCCTTTTCATTTTCTGTTGTGAGTTTATAAGAGAAAGTTCATAGACAAGAAGATAAAAATAGACACAATAAATCTGTCTCTTGACTCAGTACCAAGGGCCAACAAGTCCCAAAAGTCTTGTCAGACTGGCATCTTTATAGGACAAGCTTTGCCTTTGGTTAGCTATCTTTCTAAATTTCAAAATCTTAAAATTACAATGGTCAGTTGGGAAAATTTTTTATGTCAGCACAATTATACATTTGAGAAGTGTCTCAGAACAAAAAATATGGACATAATTTAAAATATCATAAGGTTTGTCTTCTAAAACTATTTTTGAGGAAACTTCCAAAAGAAAGTGAAATTACATAGGGCACCTGAGTGGCTCAGTTGGGTAAGTGCCTACCTTTGGCTCACATCATGATCCTGGAATCCATGGATCGAGCCCGGCATCAGACTCCCTGCTGCTCCCTCTGCTCCTGACCCCACTCGTGCTCTCTCTCCCTCAAATAAATAAATAAAATGTTTTTTTAAATAAATACAATCTTTAAAAAACCTGAAATTACTTTACAAGTATACTTTATAAAGGGTACTTTGAAAAGGGAAAATTTTCTTTAAAGTATGAAACTTAATAGTCTTACTCTTTTAGAACCTGTGATAGATAATTTTATGTGTCAACTTGGTTGGGCCATGGTACCTAGATATGTGGTCAAACATTGTTCTGGATGTTTTTGTTAGGGTGTATTTGGATAAGAAAAATATTTTAGGGGCGCCTGGGTGGCTCAGTTGGTTAAGCTACTGCCCTCAGCTCAGGTCATGATCCTGGAGTCCCGGGATCGAGTTCCACATCAAGCTCCCAGCTCCGTGGGAAGTCTTTTTCTCCCTCTGACCTTATCCCCTCTCATGCACTCTCTCACTCACTCTCTCTCTCTCAAATAAAGAAATAAAATCTTTAAAAAAAGAAAAAAATTTAAATTGGTGGATTTCAAGTAAAATAGATCATTTTCGTAGTATGAATGGGCTTCATTATATCAGCTGAAGGTCTGAACAAAACAAAACGATTGGCTTCCCATGAGCAAAAATAAATTCTGCAGCACACAGATCTGTACAGAGCTGTGACAGTGGGTTTTCCCTGGGTTTCCAGCCTGCTGGCCACTCTGCAGATTTTGAACTCATCAGCCTCCATAATCACATGAGCTAACTCCTTTAAAAAATCATTCTCTTTCTCTCTCCTTCTATACACACACACATACATACACACACATTCTTTTGGTTCTGGTTCTCTGGAGAACCTTGTCTGATGCAGATCCCCACAATCTCCAGTTGTTCTATGCTAGGTAGGAAGGTGAAGGACAAAAAAATAAGGTGGATAAAAGATACAGTACTCTAAAAAGAGAACCAAGCACTTAATCTAGTTTCTCTTAAATTCCTGAGAAGAACTTTCTCTAAATATTAAAGTGCAGTCAGAGCAAAGTTTTTATTGATATCATGTGCTACAATATACCAACCTTAAATTCTGCCACTATTATACAATCTCACCTGAGGAAAGAATGACTACTCAAAAAGTAGAAATTTTTATAACAAACTTCAGATGTTACCCATTCATTAGCCAATAAATCTTACCAGTTGCTTCCAACAAAAGAATATTGTTTTTTCTCTTATGAATCCACATCTGATAACTTAATAGGAATGACTTTATTTTGCAAATGGAATTATCTGTTTAGATGGAGACATCTTTCTTGAGATAAACCAAGCACTCTGTAATTCATGAGAAGTCATAGGTAATTTGAATATTGGCCTACTAGTTTGCTTGTTCTGAAAGAAACTCCAATTGAAGATCTCCAGGAATTCATGGGCTTTATAGGGTTCAAATCTTCTGCATGTATTAGCAGATTTATTGGTGGTGAATATATTGAAGTTTAGATTCCCTCATAAATACTTTTACCCAACTCACACATTTTTTCCCCTAAAAAGAGAAGGCAAAATAGGACCCAACCAATCACTGAAAGCCTAGTAGAAAAAAAAACTATCATATTTGTACCAGTCATTATAGTACTTCTATTCTCTGAGTCACAGAACACACAGAAAATGCCTAAAATATATTCCATATCAATATTTGGCTCAAAAAGAACATCATGCTTTTAAAGGAAAGTTAGTTTGTCAAAACAAAGGACATGACTTATCTCAGGGTATATTCCAAGAATACAAATCTCTCAATTATGACAGACTTCACACCATGAATTTTTTTTCATTCTGGTCAAGAGATAATTAGAATATTCCTTGGTGTCTCACCAGTGCAAGCAAAGGGTTCATTACTTTTCTCAAATTACTATGTATATGTGTAATTTAACCAGGTTTTCAGTGATTGAACCCCTAAGAAGAAGCAACATTTAATGATTTATTTATTTTTTTAAAGATTTTTTTATTTATTTGACAAAGAGAAACACAGCCAGAGAGGGAACACAAGCAGGGGGAGTGAGAGAGGGAGAAGCAGACTTCCTGCCAAGCTGGGAGCCCGATGTGGGACTTGATCCCGGGTCTCCGGGATCATGACCTGAGCTGAAGGCAGTCGCTTAACCAACTGAGCCACCCAGGTGCCCCAACATTTTATGATTTAAAATGAGGTCTTGGATAATATAATTTACCATCCATCCATGAATAAGTGATCCAAAGAAGTCTGTGGTATTCTGATGCAACTTCATGGGAACCATCAGACACCAACAGTTGATGATAACATTTCTTTTTTTCTGTGACAAAAAAGCCTACCCACTTTGTTTCACATCAGTAACACTTTTAGTTCAAATAATGGAAGCTTGTATAAATTGGGACTTAGATTTTCTTTTAAATTTGATGGTTCCTTATGCTGAGCAATCTTTGTTGTTCATTTAAAAACTCAATATTTATAAACAAGTAGGTGTACCTCCTATCAAATTGTTATTTTTTCACACACTTCCAACTGTTAATGTGATTCTTTGAATCATGGACCTTTAATTCCATAACCAAAATAAGTAAAAACAAATGCCGGACTCTGCCTAGAATTACTGTCCATTCTCCAAGCATTTATTTTTAAAATTCCTATAGAAAATTTACTGAACCAGAATCCAACTTATTTATAGTATATGACCCTTTTAACTACAGACCAAATCCGCCCAGATGACAGAACACTTGCATACCCTAGATCTTGGCAAATGAGTAGAAATAAGAAAGCTAATCTTTATTGTACAGCAGACATGTTTTGCATATAGTATGTGATTTTTGTTATGCATTGGAAACAGCAAGCATTCTTTATATCACCAGGAATTCCAATTCAGGATAGTCAATAGATTAAAGAATGCTTTCTTCCCTGATACTTTTGAAGTTTATGGTCATTATAAATTAGAAGTCTGCACACAAAAGGATAACTTGAAGGGAAAGAGAAATGTTTTAGGTAATCATTATGAAAGAGAGGAGCCTTAATTAAGATCTTGGCCCCCTTAACACTATAAAAAGCCAATTCTTTAAAGAATTTTAAAGAAGCTACTGTGGAATACTAGTGACTGGTACCATAATTAAACAACAACAGAAAAGAAATACTGGGAGAAATCCAGCATAATATTACATGAAAATAATGTATGGCATTTTCAGGTGATCCCCTTGCTGTCCCCAAAAAACTTGCAATGATTTTACATCAAACTTTCTGTTACAGCAGGACAATTAGGACAGTACAATAAACTAATTCTGGAGTAGGGGCCTTTACTAAAATTGCTAAGGAATATTTGCTTTGTGTCTCATCTGTCATTGCCATTATCCTGGTACACCCATAAAGATGGGGGATGGACAAGAGGCTGAACACATTCAAACGGGTTTCATAAAGTAATCCCTGCAAAGAATTTTAAATGTCTTGTTCCCTGTTTACTTACTTTCATAATTTTACTTGATAGAAGGTTACTGATTTAATTTTAGCAAAAATATTGCTTCATTCTCAATCTGGGGGTTTTCAGTCTATCTCTCCAGTGAAAAGAGCACCAATTTAGAGTGATTAATGATATAGAGAATTACAAAGCCTTGCTACTTAGAAAACTTACTGTTCAAATTACACTCAGTCTTCAGGAAAGTTTGAAATAATAAATGTAATTCTGAAACTAAACTTTGCAAAGCACTAATGACCTGATACTGCGAAAGAGAAATCAGAGAAAGAGCCTGTAAACTCCTATGGAAAGGACATTGCCAGTATCTGAGCAAAACTCAAACAGGCTGGTCTTTTTAATCACAACTGTTTAATTAAGCAACACAGCCCATTCTCATACCAGTAGTAGGATGTTCTGGCTGGAGACTTTAGACTCTTCGAAATTCTCCAGAAGCTGACACCTTCAGGCTCATGTAAGTCACTGTGTAATACTGAACTTTCTGTCTAAGACCTAAAGAACAAAATCAGATGACTGAAACAGCAGAGTCTCATGCTTTAATGAATGTTAATATTCTTTATTTTTATAACTATTTTATTTATTTTCTTTTTGCTGGTTTAAGACTATGGTTTCAACAGATACTTACTAGATTTTAACTATTGATGTCCTTGAGGCCCCTTTCCTCAATATTGCTTGTCATCCTTAGCTGCTTCCCTAATGTAAGTCCAATGTCTAGCTAGAGTTTGCCTATGATTAGGCCAAAATCTAAAACCCAATCAAGGTTTTGTTCTGTATATATGGAATATATAATATTCCATACCTATTATTTACACACACACACACACACACACACACACAGACACACACACTCCTCTGGGTGTCATCCAGCTCCATTATAATGAAATAAATAACTTCAAGTTTAATACACAATTTTAGAAGCAAAAATCACAAAAAGACAGCTAAACACATAAAACTCTGACATCACATAGAGGACCTTTCATAGGAGCTCATTTTTGTAACCAAACTTTCATAAGTATAGAGCTTGGGAAGATTTTATCAGGAATGATATTCTATTATTTTTATAGACTTTAAAAGAAAGGTTCACTTTTTAGATAAGTTTTCTGACTCAGATCTTTAACAGATGATCTCTTACTGTCTGGTATCTGATTGCTTTGCTGAATGATGTTGAAAATGTACAATATTAGTCAGCCACTTATAATGGAATTTTTGCTAAAAACCAGAGTTAGGTGGCCCTCAACAGCTGATCTTTGATAAGTAGCACCAAAGTCTACAGTTTTCCTCAGGCAAACTGGGCAAGGACTTATCCTGGTGGACTGTTGCCAGTCTTCCAGATAGTCTTATATTCAAATGGACCCAGGGTCCATTTGGCATTCTGATTTCCCCTATCAAAAAAAAAAAGGGGAGGTGCACAGATTATCTGATAACTTAATTCAAAAAGAAAATTAGCTCTTGTCCTGTGACCCCAAAACTAACAAAAAAGTAATTTCTGGACTGTCTTGAACTCTCTTTGTTTAACACTTTGTAAAGAGCCCAGAAAATGGGGACATATTCTTTATAGTGTGATTCGGATCATGACCGAGAAATCAGAAAAGATCCTTGAGGCCAGATAATTACTTTCCTTAAGATTAGAAATTTCCTGGGGCACCTGGGTGGCTCAGTTGGTTAAGCAACTGCCTTCAGCTCAGGTCATGATCCCGGAGACCAAAGATCGAGTCCCACATCGGGCTCCCTGCTCAGCGGGAAGCCTGCTTCTCCCTCTCTCACTCCCCCTGCTTGTGTTCCCTCTCTGGCTGTGTTTCTCTCTGTCAAAATCTTAAAAAAAAAAAAAAAAAAAAAAGATTAGAAATTTCCAGCTATAAGATGAATAAGGTCTGAGGATCTAGTGTATGACATGGTGACTATACTTAATTTTTATTGTATCATAAAACTGAAATTTGCTAAGAGAGTAGAGCTTAGGTGTTTTTACAAGCACATAATAAGGTAGATATTTGATGGATGTGTTGATTAATTTGATGGGGAAATCTTTTTACAATATTTACACATATAAAAACATCATGTTGTACTCTAAATGTGTATGACAATTTTGTTAATTATACTTTGAAGTAAAATTTTCAGTAAAACTTTGAAAAGGGGAAATTTCATGAAATTCTAGCTTAGAATTACTCTACTTACTCTACTCTAGAGTACCTTAGAATTATAGCTGATATAAAGACATTATATTGCGCTATTGACTGAAACCAAGGTGGATAGTGATAGCATTAATAAAGGTAAAGTAATATGAAGAACATGAAATGTTGTAGGAAGATTCTTTCACTTTTGAGATCCTCTGTTTTGAAATATCTACACTGCATGCAGTTGGTTACATGACTGAGGCTGTCCAGTGGATTGGATGAGAGAGACCAAGCTAAGAGTTGTTAGTAAAAAGATGATTATAATGGCAAAGAAAATGGAAAGAGAAGAGGGAAAACACTATAGCCCTCTGGAAATAACAGATTGATAGCTAGGTAGTAGAAGAGAATATATAAAAAAGCACCATGGAGGAAAAGTTAGTGCAATTAAGATAACAGCCAACTTAGAGTGCCAAACAGATTTAATGCCACAGAAACACTGAATTTGAGATAATACTGGTGTGACTTTAATGCAAACATAAAATTGAGTTTAGGGAAAATTAAGCATGCACATATCAGTGCCAGCAATAAAGATAGGAATTTAGGATGAGAAGCATGCTAAAGTACAGGGAAGTAATAATGAAGGGCTACTCTAGAGTAGTAGTTATCAAAAACAAAGGAGAGATGTGAGTCAGGTTGTTCAATATAGGAACACAGTTAAAATCTGATGTACTTAACTATATTTGTATGGCTTGTATTCTGCTTCACATTTTCTCAGTTCTAATTTCCCAACTGTTTCTCCACTACATTTAGTTGATTTACATTCTTCTTCACATGTTAAGCTTTCATTTATAGGTAAAGTGGTTCTTACCCTATGATCTGTAATACTGTAAACAATAAAACATTAACAAATAAAACATTAACAAATATAAAATATTAATCTTTAATAAAATTATGCACTTAGTAGTGAAATATATTTAAAGGATACATTTAAATATATTCTTATATTTTTCTATTTTAAAATATTTTTTTATTTTATTTTTTTATTTTAGAGACAGAGAACAGGAGAAGAGGTGGAGGATGAGAATCTCCTAGAAGACTCCCCGCTGAGCTGGCAGCCTGACACAGGTTTCATCCCATGACCCATGAAATCATGACCTGAGCCAAAACTAAGAGTCAGTCGCTTTACTGGGTGAGCCACCCAAGTACCCTTTCTATATTTTTCTTTCTGCCTTTTGGTGTTGATGCCCTCTTCTTAACCTTTGAGTGAAGAGGGGCTTGATGAATAGAGGGAAGTTAAAAGGAGTGCTAGATCAGAAAGTCAAACACAAAAAGACTGAATATTTAGTTTCTGACTTCCCAAATAATAGACTAGAAATTTCAAAGTCAAACTTAATTAGGAAACAAAGGATTTTCAATTTCTGTATCTACCCTGGCCAAATGGCATAACATTTTTACTATTTACCTAGGAAAGGAATGAAGAAGACATGAATGTTTGTAAAGGAATAAAAATGACATACCCATTTCTTATTATCTTAGTGTAAGTATTAATAAGGATTCTTTCTCTCTTTTATAGCAATTTTAATATATATATGCACATGTATAACATAATCATTTATAATATTCAAATTAAGCCTTGGCAATCTTAGACGTTTCAGGTGAAAACTACTCAGAACCTATTCAGTCTAGAAGACCTAAAAACCTCCTGAAATTACTTTTAAAATATTAAGCTAAAGCAAAGGAGAGGAAAGGTAAAGGAAGAAAAGATTTAAGTTCACTTTGAATAATATTTTCCCTTTGTTAATTGCAAATTCTAAAGTATGAAATCAGAACCTATTGCTTGTAATAATGAAAGTAAGAACTTACTGTAAATTTTTAGAGTACCAACCAAAATAAGAAGCAAACTAGAAAACAAAGGGGTGTCTGGGTTGAGAAGCAAAATAGCAAACAGAGGGATGTCAGTCAGTTGAGCATCTGCCTTTTTTTTTTTTTTTTGAGCATCTGCCTTTTATTCAGGTCATGATCCCAGCAACCTGGGACAGAGTCCCCCCTTTAGCTCCTTGCTCAGTGGGGAGCCTGCTTCTCCCTCTGCCTGCTCTGCCTGCTCTCCCTACTTACTCCCTCACTTGTGCTCTCTCTCTCTGACAAACAAATAAATAAACTCTGTCTTAAAAATAGCAACTTTTTACTGATAAGAACAGATTAGAGAACTTGATCTAGCTACAATGACACAACCAAGATCCCTAACATTCCTCTGAAATCTTGATTCTTAGATGCAGTACCTGATGGAATGCTTGTGATTACAACCTCCCAAATGGTCCCTCCACACATATTTCTCTAATGGGGAGGATTACAGAATTGGTCCATAGATATTCCTATAGAATGTATAGGGTCTGACCACATATCTTTAAAAATGAAACAAGACCTGAGAACACCATCCAACTTTTTGAACAGGCAGACACAATACAGAGAACACAATTAGTTGAGACATCTGTACTCTGTTATTTTCTCTAATTTCCCAAATAGGCAAGTCATTCTTCATTTCATGTAAAAGTGAATTTGGAAAATTTGGAATTCTATCTGGAAAATTTTGGAAAAAAATAACAGAGGGCAGTTGGCTCTTCACAAAAACTTTACTTTGATAGGGTTACTGAATTACTGTATACTTTTTTTTTTGGTGAAAAGATGTCAATCTGGAGTTTTCTACCTAAGTGTAGAAAACTAATATTACTAAATATTAGGTATTAAAGTAATATGTATACCAATAAGCTCTATTTACACAAACAGGTCGTAGGCTGCACTTGGTTGGTAACCCTACTTTTCTGATTCCTAATCTAGAGAATAAGAAAACAGCTGGCTAGATGTTTTATAAATGGAACTAAGGAAAGTGTCACTGTTTGGGAATTATCTTTCTATCCTACTGGATGAAAGGTGAGCCTGAGAAAATATAGAGAGATACCACATGGGGAAAAAGCCAGCTTGATTCATTTTACATCTTAAAGTGGAACCACTTAGGGGATATGATTATGGAATCCAAAAAGAACTGGTATGGACAGATCTCAGCTAGAGGGAAATACATCATCAACATTTATAGAAAATGCAAAATTTATTAAAATATCATGAGAGTGTCTGTTTTAAACACCTGCCATCTTGAGACAGTAACAGCAGAGTAAAATCTTTTGTCACCCTTTACTGCTCCCTCTGACTCTGGCAGAGTCAGAATTACAGTTACAGACATGGAGGTGGAGAAAAAATACTAGTCTGTGAATGAGAGAAAGGTCATGTAGGGAAGGTGGCAAATTCCCTTACACTGTGTTAGAGTTACAGTTAGTTCTGATTACTTGGTAAATGTTTTTGAATAAACAATAAAAATTTCAAATAAAACTCATTCGTGATATTTTAGTTCTGTGGCCCTTACTAATAAGTCCTCAGGCATTTACTCATAGGTTTTTCACTCTGTATTTTGTCCATGCCAACAACTTTGATTATAAGGATTTCTTCCCTAGTATAGATTAGAAGCAGTCAATTTAAAGAGGAAAGGAGTAGAAAGTGGGACTGATAAGAATGAATAATAAATATTCATAGTTTAGCACTGACGAAGAAGGAAATCCACAAAGAAACAAGCCAGACAACAACCTTTAAGGTACATTTTATCCTGTCAATTATTTTTTAAAATTGTTGATATAGTATTTTAAGTAAAGTGCACAACAAAACATATTTTCAAATGTTCTACTGTGAAAGACTAATTTATATTTAATTGAAATACTGACTTACAGTAAAAAACTCAAGTTCCGGGGCGCCTGGGTGGCTCAGTTGGTTAAGCGACTGCCTTCGGCTCAGGGCATGATCCCGGAGACCTGGAATCGAGTCCCACATCGGGCTCCCTACTCCGTGGGAAGCCTTCTTCTCCCTCTCTCACTCCCCCTGCTTGTGTTCCCTCTCTGGCTGTGTTTCTCTCTGTCAAATAAATAAAATCTTTAAAAAAAAAAAAAAACTTGGGCGCCTGGGTGGCTCAGTTGGTTAAGCGACTGCCTTCAGCTCAGGTCATGATCCCGGAGAACCGGGATCGAGTCCCACGTCGGGCTCTCTGCTCGGCGGGAAGCCTGCTTCTCCCTCTCTCACTCCCCCTGATTGTGTTCCCTCTCCGGCTGTGTTTCTCTCTGTCAAATAAATAAAATCTTAAAAAAAAACAAAAAAACAAAAAAAAAACTCAAGTTCTTAAATGTAACTGATACATATATATCCTTTATTTAGGATGATAGTTTTCTTTCCTTCTGTCCATCCTTCCTTCCTCCCTCCCTTCTCTCTCTCTCTCCTTCTTTTTTTAACTGAGGGAAAAAACCAAACGTGCACTAGAGATCAATTGACTACTTGTAAAGAAAGCAGTTTTTATAAGAGTTTGGATTGATTAGAAGTTCTTAGCCATTTACACATTGGGATTTCATCTAGGTAGGTAACTGGGAGTAACAGAAGATTTTGTCATCACTTTGCTGTCAAAAGGCTGCACAGGAGACAAACAATAAATATGACCCTCAAATCTCTGCCTCAAGAATGTGCAATAATCTTATCAAGAATTATATGGCTCTTTAACACAATATTACATTATATTCTCCCAAATTAGCTCTTTATTGAATAATCATTTTTATCTTAAAACATGGTAAGGAGATATGGCAAAGTTGCCAAGAAGGCCAAAGCAATCTCCTGGATAACTGCGGCAGCAATCACAGCCTTTCTCCCTCCCCTCAGTAGGTACCCTCCCATCTCCTGCTCTGCGATCTTGTCCAAAATTCTGCCTTATCTATCTGTCAGCTATGAAAACTTTGGGTCTTATTAGGAATCTTGAAGTTTGTCCATTATAGCTATATAAATACTAAAATCTTATTAAATCTACATAAAGAAATTTGGGAATCATTCAAAGACAAAGACCTTGCAATGATTTCTTACTAATTCAATTTAATAGAAAACATACTGTTTATAATATTGCCTCATTCAGAATAAATAGCCTGATCCTGGAACAGCTACAACTTCAGACCACTAATGCTTAAGCAGTAAGGCCACATTATGTCTTGTACTTTAACTATGCCTATTCTAAAAAAGTGACTTCCCAAGCCCATAAATGTAGTGATATTAGAGGTAGAGTTAGATCAAAGTCTCTCCATTCCAATTTTTCCAGTTTTTTCTTTCACTATGAACATTGATGCCCAATTTTTTAAGCAAAACTTTTATGGAGATGTTCATATATAAACTTTATGAAAAAATTATTTAAAAATTTTTATTTTGCAAATTCAAATATATATCATTTTTCTAATAAAGTTAATGAATTAGAAAAGTTAAAACTACTTATATGATTTTTATACATAAAGATTACCTTGTTTATATTTGTTAAATGTAAAAGTGACCATTACTCATTGAAAAGAATAAGCAAAAGCTTATGCCTCAACTTTATTTACTACTTAACTCGGTGTACTAGGTGAATACTTCAATAACAGACTTGCTGGTTAATTTTAAAGGTGTTAAAATACTCACACAGGAATTAAAAACATTAAAAGTTTAGGGCAGAGCTTCACTATCAGTACATATTATAAGACCTCCAAATATATTCACAGAGATAGTAGGGGTACCTTTATTGAGGAATGCACAAAAGCAAATTAACTTTGCAGTTTAAGTTACACATTAGTGGTCTCCAGTTGTTAAAATTTGACTGCACATTTGAATATTTTTTTTAAATTACCATACTACCAAATATTAGAATTAAAAGCATGTTTTGGAACTTTGAACCGTTTTGGTGGAACCCAAGTCTCCAGGAAAAAAATCTGGAAACTACTACATTACAGTTGCTATATAATGTGTTGCTATTGTGCTTAAAGAAATCACTGGGCAATTGCCCGTGAGTTACTTCAGTGAGGCAGAAGAGAAAAAAAGGCCAGCATGGGACAGAGATATATGATGGAAGAACCAAATATGGGAGGCATTTCTATGGTTTTCTAAGATTTTCCGTGTTTGTATAATAGAATCTTGATCTAAAAGTGTTGGGGAAACAAATTAGGGATAAAACTAGGTGCCCAGGGAACTTCAAATAACCTTGCCATTCTAGGTCAACAAGGCTGCTTAGACATTTGCCATTTGAAAAATCCTTCCTTCATCCAAACCTAAGTGCTTAATAGACCTTTACTCCGAGAGGATAGCTTAGTAAAGCTGAGACTGTATTATTCCCAAGAAATATTTTTTTTATAGTTATAGCAAGGGAACAACAAACCTGTGAGCTTCTTCATACTTTTTATGTTACAATATATCTTTTTTTTTTTTTTTTTTTTGACAGTGAGAAACACAGCCAGAGAGGGAACACAAGCAGCGGGAGTGAAAGAGGGAGAAGCAGGCTTCCCTCTGAGAAGGCAGTCCGACCCAGGGCTCAATCCCGGGACTCCGGGATCATGACCTGAGCTGAAGGCAGAAGTTTAAACACTGAGCCACCCAGACGCTCCATGTTACAATTTGTCTTGACAATTTTGCATTTTTCTATTTTGTAGTCTTTATTTCTTTTTAAAAATATTTTATTTATTAATTTCAGAGAACAAGAGTGAGAGAGAGAGCGTGAGCACAATGAGGGGCAAAGGGAGAAACAGACTCCCTGCTGAACAGGGAGCCCGATGTGGGGCTTGATTCCAGGACTTCTGGATCATAACTTCAGCCAAAGGCAGACGCTTAACTGACTGAGCCACCCAGGCACCCCTATTCTGTAGTATTTTTGTTAGCAAGTAGAGAAAGTCATCTCCTCAGTAACCCAAAAGAGAGAGAAAAAATATATAGTTCAGTGTTTTCACTGTCACTCAGATAGGATACAAAAGAAGGCAGGTCACTCTGGGAAAATAACAACAACAACAACAACAACAACAACAACAACATAGTGACTGTCATTTCTACTAAACTTGACTGCAGATGAAATTGTACTTCTTTCTCTTCTAAAATAGGGAAGAGTTTCCAATTTTGTTTCCAACAGTTAAAAATGAGAACTCTCAGAAGCAGACAGTACTGGTTACTCATTATTACTTTAAGTAGATTACTAAAGTATTTTTTAAGAAAAATAAATTCTGTCTGCCAACCTCTTAGAACACAGAATTGTTCACCATTATATTATAAAAGAACCAGTGAATAATTTGGGGTCAGGCAAGAAGAGAGTTTCTTCTAAGTTTTGGCTAAAAATTCCTCTAAGGTACTCTATTATTGTGATGTCAGGAAATTATCCTGAGATAAAGAAATCCCCAAATCTAGCAATTGGAATTATAATGATTATATTATTTAATAGAGACTTTTAAGGAGCAAATCTTTCAGATTCAGATTGCTGAGTTTTCTGACAAAATTAAAATCCTGTCTTTATATGTGCATTCCAACAAAGCTCCAAGAAGAATTCACACTGTAATAATATTGTTAGTGTTATCAAATGCCAGTTGCCCTTTGTCAAGTCTGCACACTAGGGTAGCCAACTTGCGCCTAGATATAATGGGTGTGGAGAGAATCCACCTTAACTAGGTATGGACACAATATGCTCCTATAGCAATCACCATACAACCTGGGGCAGTAAAACCTGAGGCAGCACACAGTGTAGTACTGTGGCAGAGAGGGTAAAACAACTTGTTTTTTAGGTTTTTTTCTTTCCCTTCCGACCACACTGCTATGCCAAAAGAGCAATGATATATATCCCTTCAGTAGTAAATTCACATACAGATTAAGTCACTGATTCCCTGATAAAAGCTGCTATTACTGCAAATACCACTACAAGTCTTATTCAGGAAGTTGTTTAGAGACGTAGCAAGTCTGCTCTCTAGTAGCTTATTAGGGAACACAGCTCACAGTCAAAATAGTCCAAGAGTAGCTTTGTGTATAATATACATCTCACTCCAAGCAACAGGTGTACTAGGGTCAGAGTGTGTTCTAAATATCAATGAACAAACTATAATTACACCTTGGATCATTTAAATGTTCAATACTAATAGCATTTGTAAGATTTATTCAATCAAAAATTTCCATGGTGGACCCGAAAAAAGGAGAAGGAAAAAAAGAAAGAGAGAGAGAGAGAGAGAGAGAGAGAGAGAGAGAGAGAAAAGTGACTTGGTTCTCAAATGTATTTGGCTCTGATAAAGAAACTTGAAGATTACAAGTTAATCTTGAATTTTAGTTTGAGTCAACACAGAAAAAAGAGGTGGCAGACTGCCTTTTAGGTTGGATTAGTGCAAAGATACAGAAATCATTGAAAAAAGAAACCTAATTGGCCAAAAAAGTAACATTTTTACTATGCTATCTCTGAGATATTTAATGATTTAAGTAAACCAAAGTATCAGTGATAATATTACTTATGTTTTTAAGAAGAGTTCTGGGATCCAATCAAACCACTGGTTGAAACATATCTGTGACATAAATAGAACAGTGACCTACAGGCATAACAATATTACTTGGCCAGTTCTATATCCATTGCATGACATCAGCTGTTAAAAGAAAAACTAAAGAAAAAGTAGAGAACATATACTTGAATTCAAGTCTTTGCAATCTAATTATATATGTAAAAACTTGAAATATGTTGCTGTATAACTTGACAGAATCTTCTAAGGTGGATAAAGAAAGAAAGAAAGAGTTCAAAGATGTGGGTGCTATCTTAGCTTCTCTGAAGGATAGGTAACATGCTTGTGTTGAAATATTTACATCTTAAGAATGATGATAATCACATCTACCTGTTTTATTTCCATGTCAAGAAATACCTAGGAAAATATAAAACAAAATAAAACTTGGTGAAATAGTCTAATATTGCAATAGGCTATTTTTAGTAATGACAAAATGGAATGATAGATAATATTACATAAAATATAAAGAAAATTGTTTTAAAATAAAAAATGAATCATGGCCTATCAGTTTAACCAAAAGCAATTATAACCAAAAATAATTGCTTTGATGGACTTGTTGATTAGAAAGTTTTAGAAATAGTGTCTTTTTCAAAACACTAAATCCATATGAAATAAAGACTGTTGATGGATAACTTTGATTTTTTTTAACATAAATAATTTGATGACTATTATTTTAAGGAATAATTAATACCTGTAAGCTTTATTGACAGATTAATTGGGAAATACACACTTTATTACTATTTTTAAGAATAATTTTTAGGGGCGCCTGGGTGGGTTAAGCCTCTCCCTTCAGCTCAGGTCATGATCTCAGGGTCCTGGGATGGAGCCCTGCATCGGGCTCCCTGCTTGGCGAGAAACCTGCTTCTCCCTCTCTCACTCCCCCTCTTGTGCTCCCTCTCTAGCTACATTTCTCTCTGTCAAATAAATAAATAAAATATTTATAAAAAAAGAATAATTTTTATCATTTAGGAAATAACACTTTTATGAAAGTTCAATGCATAAGGATGCAGTTTTACCAAGATTATTGTATTTTAATTCTTGGTTTTTAGCATTTTTTCTATATTAAAAAACCCAAATAGGCAGAGGAATGTTGAAAAATAAAGCCAAAGCTGATGGCACCAAAATTCCAGACTTTAAGCTGTAATAATCAAGACCAGTGTGGTACTGGGACAAAAACAGACACAAAGATCCATGGAACAGAACAGAAAATTCAGAAATGGACCCACAACTATATGGTCAACAGATCTTTGACAAAGCAGGAAAGACTATTCAATAGAAAAAAGACAGCTTTTTCAACAAATGGTATTGGGGAAACTGGGCAGCTACCTGCAGAAGAATGAAATTGGACCACTTCCATATATCACCCACAAAAATAAACTCAAAATGGATGAAAGACCTAAATGTGAGACTGGAAACCCTCAAAATCATAGAAGAGAACAAAGGCAACAACCTCTTTGAACTTGGCCACAGCAACTTCCTTAAAATACATTGCCAGAAGCAAGGGAAACAAAGTGAAAATGAAGTACTGGCACTTCATCAAGATTAAAAGCTTCTGTACAGCGAAAGAAATAATCAACAAAACTATAAGGCAATGTACGGAATGAGAGAAGATATTTTTGCAAATGACATTTGATTAAGGGTCAGTACCAAAAATCTATAAAGAACTTATCAAACTCAACATCCAGAAAACAAATAATCTAGTTAAGAAATGTGCAGTTCGGAGCCTGGGTGGCTCAGTGGGTTAAAGCCTCTGCCTTCAGCTCAGGTCATGATCTCAGGGTCCTGGGATCGAGGCCCGCATCAGGCTCTCCCCTTGGTGGGGAGCCTGCTTCTTCCTCTCTTTCTGCCTTCCTCTCTGCCTACTTGTGATCTCTCTCTCTCTCTCTGTTAAATAAATACATAAAATCTTAAGAAAAAGAAAAAAGCAAATATGCAGTAGACATTAAAAGATATTTCCAAAGAAGATAATCTAGATGACTAACAGACACATGAAAAGATGCTCAACATCACTCATCATCAGGGAAACACAAATCAAAACCATGATGAAATGCCACACATATCTGTCAGAATGGCTAAAATTAGCAATACAGGAAACAACAGGTGTTGATGAGGATATAGAGAAAGGGGGACACATTTGCATTACTGGTGGGAATGCAAACTGCTGCAGCTGCTCTGGAAAATAGGATGGAGGTTCCTCAAAAAGTTAAAAAGAACTACCCTATGATCCAGCAATTGCACTACTATGTACAAAGGATACAAAAATGCAGATTTGAAGGGATACACGCATGCTGGGGTTTGTAGCAGCATTTTCAATAATAGCCAAACTATGTTCAAGTGTCTATCAACTGATGAATAGATAAAGAAGGGATGGGATTTATACACAAGGGAATATACTCAGCCATACAACAACAACAACAAAAATCTTGCGATTTGCAATGACATGGGTGGGGCAGGAGTGTATAATGTTAAGTGAAATAAATTAGCCAGAGAAAGATAAGTAACATATGATTTCACTCTTGTGGAATTTAAGAATTGAAACAGATGAATGTAGGGGAAAGAAATAAAAAAAAAATGGAGGCAAATATAAGAAACTCTTAACAATAGAGAACAAAAAAAAAAACACAAAAAAGAAAAACAATAGAGTACAAACAAACAAAATGTTCCTGGCAAGGAAATGGGTGCGGGATGGACTAAACGGGTGATGGGGATTAAGGAGTGCACTTGTGGTAATGAGGACTTGATGTTATATGTAAGTGATGAATCACTAAACTCTACTCCTGAAACCAGTATTATTCTATATGTTAACTAACCAGAATTTAAGTAAAAATTTGGAAGGAAGAAAAAAACAGCTACAACTACCTCTAAGAGCTACAGCATTAGGAGGCATATTAAAATAAGATGCCTAGAATTTGCATCAGAAATTCTGATGTAGTTTTAATATGGTCTGGACATTGGAATTTTATTTTATTTTATTTTATTTAAAGATTTTACTTATTTATTTGACTAGCAAGGGAACACAGGCAGGGGGAGTGAGAGAGGGAAAAGCAGGCTTCCTGTGAGCAGGGAGCCCAATGTGGGACTCAATTCTGGGACTCTGGGATCATGACATGAGCCGAGGGGACACTTAATGACTGTACCGTCCAGGCACTCCAGAATTTTAAAAAACATGCAATCAGTGTGGTTAGCCAATGAGTTAGAGGCGACAAAGGTGGGAAGATTTTCCATAGCCCAGAAAACATAGAAATAGTCAGAACTAGAAGGGGGCTAGTGAATGGGAACCAGGGACATGAAGAAGATAAATCCACTACTGAAAGCACCAAAAGAGGCAAAGATACAAGAGGAATACCTTGGCTTCTCCCCTTCCTTCTATCCTCAAATATTCCACCAATTGAACCTAATGACTCAAACTATCTGGAAATCAGAGTGCAAGGGACTTGAAATGTAGTTTCATATGGCACCGAGGTAGGGAAGTAAAAATATTTGTGATTAAAAAAAGAACCTGATCGTTGGCCAGTATTTTCTAGATAATCATTTAGACAATCATTAAACTGAATATATTATTTTAAATTATCTTCTGATTTATCCTATTGACATCAGTTATTTTAGTACTATAGTTCTATTATACTAAACATAATACCATTTTAATTTTGCATTTATATACACATACATATTTACAATGTAAAAATAATGTCATAAAATAATCATTTCATACATTTCCCTTTTTTCCCTTTATACTTTATTCCTGCTGAAACATTTACTGTGTTTTTATATGCAATCAACTTAAAGATATCTAAGTAATAATAGTGTTTGTCATGTCACATAACAGGGACACCAGAGACAGGGCAGGTTCCAGAGTCAACTTAATTGTTTTATTGATATTTTCTCTCCTTCTTCTTCCTCTGTTCTTATCTCACAGTGATGTCACTTTGTCCCCTAATGGTTACATCAACATGACTGCTGCAGTTTCTGGTGTCACATCAACAACTCCTGTAAAAAGATGAGCACTTCCTCCTATGAAGCTTTTCTTAACAGTGAAGAAAATAATTTCAAAATCTGCCACCTTGGGAATGGCTGCATGGCTCAGTTGGTTATGCATCTGCCTTTGGCTCAGGTCATGGTCTCAGGGTCCTGGGAATGAGCCCCACATAGGACTCCTTGCTCAGGAGGGAGTCTGCTTCTCCCTCTCCCTGTACCTGCTGCTCTCCTGCTTGTGCTCGCTCTCTCTCCCTCTCTCTCCCTCTCTCTTTCTATGGCAAATAAATAGATAAAATTTTAAAACAAAAACAAATCACAAAGTCTGCCATCTTAAATTTCCCTTTGATTTATTATCTGACATTGGGTCATGTGCCTCTACCTGAGCCATAATGGTTGGTAAGAAAATTAATATACAACAGTTCCTACTACTAAATTGAAAAATGAAATGTCGGGAAGAAAACAGAGTATAGACCACCCAATCTTCTTTAGCTTCTACCACCTCCATCCAAACCTCTTCAACACCCACACCAACATAATCCATGATAAAAATCTAGAACATCTCCTTTTGATAAATGTGCTTTCCTGTGATTCATATGCTCCTATACTGATATATATATATATATATATATACACCCTATACAGTGTGTATACACACACACACACACACACACACACACACACAGTGCATATATATACTTCTATACAGTACACACACACACACACACACACACACACACACACATACATAATCTGATATTCTCATTCAAAAGAATTTAGCAGACATTTTTCCAGGATGGGATGGCTGGTAGAATGCTAATCCATTCCCTTTAATAATGTGATCTAATGTTACTAAATAATAAATTATTACTCAACATAATATATGATCTGATTGATTTGACATAGATTATTCATTACCTTTTCCTAACTTCTATTTTTTCCAATATAAACAATGCTATAATAAATATGTGTATACACATACTCATATATGTAAGTGGTTTATTTGTAGGCACAGATTCATCAAAAGAGATTGCTTGGTCAAAGAATATGTTTGTATGGTCACAGATGTAGCTACATTTGTGATTAGCATAGCATAATGTATAAACATGTTAAACCATTATGTTTTGCACCTGAAACTGAAGTACATTGTGTCAACTATGCTCAAATTAAAAAAAAATTAAATAAATAAATAAATTTTGACTTATTTAAAAATAAAATTTTGATTTATTTAGAAATAAATAAATTTTGATTACTTATAGATATTGTTGCACATCTTCATTTATATTTTTATATTTCTGTTACTGATAAAAATTCCTGGCAGAATTAGAATCTAATGTTTTTCTAAATTTTTGCTAACTTTGTTTAATTAATGTTGTGCCAAATATTGGTAAAGTTGAACATCTTTATTTGTGTTCACTGACAATTTGTGTAGTTTTTAAACTCATATTCCTTGCACAACTTTATATTGAACTGTTTGTGCTTTAATTGTGCATTTAATGTATCTTATATGTTAATTGTTTAACACACGTTATTAGCATTATAAATATTTTTCTTAAATTTTCTGATATCTCTAATAACTTCCCTTAAGGTATATTTTACTATGCAAACATTTAAATATTATATATTTAATATAACTGTTGTTTTCTGATAATATTTGAGATTCTAGTCTTGGTGGAGGAGGTTTCCTCTGCTCCTATATTGTGAAAACAATCTCTTTGATTTCCTGATAAGATGGTTTTGCTTTCTTTTAACATTTTATTTTTACTTTTCAGTACTATATCTTATGTTATGTGACATATAAGCATATTATTTTCTTCTTTCAGATAAACAACCAAATGTATTAATACAATTATTCAATGGTTCTTTCCCTTATTAAGGACATTCACATTTTAATTTATTAAGGAAACATACAGGTTGTAGAATTTATTCCTGAATTAACTATTCAGATCCACCAAATCCTTTGGCAATTTCCAGACTAAGACCATAACTGTATTTTCAGTTCCTATGTATAACTTTTAAATTTGAAAACAAAAATTGTAAGGTAAAAAGGTGTAAAATCATATATTCCTGCAGTAAGATAAAATTTTGTTTTTTTCTATGATTTATTTTTTAATTTTAAATTTTTATTTAAATCCTAGTTTAGATAATATATAGTGTAATATTGTTTTCAGGAGTAGAATGTAATGACTCATAACTTACATATAACATTGAATGCTCATTACAAGTGCCCTCCTTAATCCCTATCACCCATTTAGCCCATCCCCTACCCATTTCCCTTCCAGCAACTTTTTCGTTTTTTCTCTCTTGATTTTGTTTTTTGTATTTTTTTTGTTCTCTATTGTTAAGAGTTTCTTATGGTTTGCCTCCATCTATTTTTTTCTTATTTCTTTCCCCTGCATTCATATATTTTGTTTCTTAAATTCCCCAACAGTGAAATCATATGGTATTTATCTTTCTCTAATTGACTGAATATGCTTAGCATAATACATTCTAGCTCCATCCACATCATTGCAAATGGCAAGATTTCATTTTTGATAGCTTAGTAATATTCAATTCTCTCTATATACTACCTCTTCTTTATCCATTCATTAATGGATGTATGAGCTTGTTCCATAAGTTGGCTATTGTTGATAATGCTGGTATAAACATTGGGGTCCTGTGTCCCTTCGAATCAGAATTTTTGTATGATTCTGGGTAAATACCTAGTAGTTTCATGGTTTCCAATCTCACATTTAGGTCTTTCAAACATTTGGAGGTTTGTTTGTTTTTTGTGGATGGTGTAAGGAAGTGCTCTAATTTTATTCTTCTGTAGGTAGTTGTCCAGTTTCCCCAATACCATTTGTTGAAAAGGCTGTCTTTTTTCCAGATAGTCTTTCTTACTTTGTCAAAGATTAGTTGACCATACAGTTGTGGGTCCATTTCTGGGTCTTCTCTTCTGTTCCCCTGATCTATGTGTCAGTTTTTAGGCCAGCACCATACTGTCTGAGGACTACAGCTTTGTAATATAGCATAAAGTCCAGAATTGTGATGCTTCCAGCTTCACTCTTCTTTTTCAAGGTTGCTTTGGCTATTTGGGGCCTTTTGTGGTTCCATAAAAATGTTAGGATGTTTTTGTTCTAGCTCTGTGAAAGATGCTGGTGGTATTTTGACAGGGATTGCATTAATGTGCAGGTTCTTTTGGGTAGTATAGACATTTTAACAATGTTATGAATATAGAATGTTTTTCATTTCTTTGTGTCTTCTTTGATTTTTTCATAAGTACTCCATAGTTTTCAGAGGACAGATCCTTCACCTTTTGGTTAGGTTTATTCCCAGGTATTCTATGGTTTTGTTGCAATTATAAATGGGATAAATTCTTTGATTTCTCTTTCTATTGCTTCATTATTGGTGTATAAAAGTGAAACATATTTCTATACATTGATCTTATATCCTGCAATTTTCCTGAATTTGTGTAGCAGTTCTTGCAATTTTTTGTGGAATCTTTGGGTTTTCTACATAAAGTATCATGTCATCTGTGAACAGTGAGAGTTTGACTTCTTCTTTAACAGTTTCGTTGCCTTTTATTTTTTTATTGTCTGATTGCTGAGGCAAGGACATCCAGTACTACATTAAATAACAACAGTGAGAGTGGATGTCCCTATCTTATTCCTGACTATAGAAGAAAACCTCTCAGTTTTCCCCCACTGAGGATGATATTAGTTGTAGGTCTTTCACACATGGCCTTCACAATGTTAAAATATGTTCCTTCTCTTCCTACTTTGCTGAGGGTTTTATCAAGAATGGATCCTGTATTTACTTTACCAAGGATGGATGTGTTTTTTTGGTTTTGTTTTGCTTTTTTGGGGGGGGGGGTTGCATCTACTGAGAAGATCATATGGTTCTTATCCTTTATTAATGTGATGTATCATGTTTGATTTGTGAATATTGAACCACAGGAATAAATCACACTTGATTGTGGTGAATGATTCTTTAATGTATTGTTGGATTCATTGTTAAAATTATATTGAGAATTTTTGCATCTATGTTCATCATAGGGATATGGGCCTGTAATTCTCCTTTATAGAGGGGTCTTTGTCTCATTTTGAAATCCAGGTAATGCTGAAATTGTAGAATGAGTTTGGAGTTTTTTGGAATGGTTTGAGAAGACTAGATCTTAACTCCTCTTTTTTTTTTTTTAAGATTTTATTTATTTATTTGACACAGAGAGAGAGATCACAAGCAGGCAGAGAGGAAGAAGCAGGCTCCCTGCTGAACAGAGAGCCCAATGCGGGCCTCGATCCCAGGACCCTGGGATCATGACCTGAGCAGAAAACAGAGGCTTTAACCCACTGAGCCACACAGGCGCCCTTAACTCCTCTTTAAACGTCTCATAGAATTCCCCTAGGAAGCCATCTGGCCCTGGACTTGGTTATTGGGAGATTTTTCTTTACTGATTCAATTACTTTGCTGACTATGGATTGGTTCAAATTTTCTATTTCTTCCTGTTTTAATTTTGGTAGTTTACATGTTTCTGGGAATTTATCCATTTCTTCCAGATTGCCTAATTTGTTTGAATATAATTTTTCATAGTATTCTCTTATAATTGTTTATATTTCTGTAGTGTTGTTTGTGATCTCCCCTCTTGCATTCTTGATTTTATTTATTTGGGTTCTTTTTTCTGTCTTTTGATTTTATTAATATTATTAATTCTTTCAAAAAACAAGCTCCTGGTGTCACTGATCTGTTCTGCTGGCATTATTTTGTTTCTGTATTATTTATTTCTGCTCTAATTTTTATTATTTCCCTTCTCCTGCTGAATTTAGGGTTTATTTAATGTTCCTTTTTTAGCTCCTTTAGCTGTAAGTTTTGGTTACAATTTAAGATTTTTCTGGATTCTTGAGGTAGGCCTGTTTTCCTGTATCTATTCCTTTTATGGACACTTTCATTGCATCCCAATGGTTTTGGACTGTCACGTTTTCATTTTCATTTGTTTCCATGTTTATTTTCTTAATTTTATTTTTATTTCTCCTTTAATTTCCTGGTTAACCCATTCATTCTTTAGTAGGATACTCTTTAAGCTGCATATATTTGTGGTATTACCAAAGTTTTTTTTTGTGGCTGACTTCAAGTTTCAAAGCCTTGTTGGTTAGAAAATATGCATGGCCTGATCTCAATCTTTTTTGTAGAAGTTGAGGTCTGATTCGTTACATAGTATACGATATATTCTGGAGAATGATCCATGTACATTTGAAAAGAGTGTGTGCTCTGCTGTTTAGGATGAAATGTCCTGAATATGTCTGGTGGTGTGTCAATCAAAGCCCTTATTTTCTTGTTGATCTTAAGCTTAGATGATCTGTCCATTTTGGTGTGTGGGTATTAAAGTCTCCTACTATTATTGTATTATTATCAATGAGTTCCTTAAGTTTGATATTAAGTGATTTATATATACAGGTGCTCCCAGGTTTGGGGCATAAATATTTACAATTGCTAGGTCTTCTTATTGGATAGACTCCTTTATTATATAATAAATTTCCTCTGGCTTGTCAAGTTTCTGTGGAGAGATCTGCTGTTAACCTTATATGTCTTCCCTTGTAGGTTAGAGATTTCTTTTCCCTTGCTGCTTTCAGAATTCTTTCCTTATCTCCATGTTTTGCAAGCTTTAGTACAGTATGTCTTGGTGTTGGTCTGCTTTTATTGATTTTGTTGGGAGCTCTCTGTGTCTCCTGGATTTGGATATCTGTTTTCTTCACCAGATTAGGGAAGTTTTCAGCTATAATTTTCTCAAATTAACCTTCTTCCCCCTTTTCTCTTTCTTCTTCTGGGACTCTAAGATATGAAGGTTATTACACTTTATGGAACTGCTGAGTTCCCTAAGTCTGTATTGGTGATCAAATACGTTTCTCTCTTCTTGTCATTTTCATTATTTTTCATATTTTATATTCTTCATTACTTATTCATTCCTCTGTTTCCTCTGTCCTTGTGTTCATTACATCCAGTCAGTTTTGCATCTCAGTTATACCATTTTTTATTTCTGCCTGACTAGTTTTTCGGTCTTTTTATCTCTGTGTGAAGGGAATCCCTGATGTCTTCCATGATTTTCTCAAGCCCAGGAAGTATCCTTATGGTTGTTATTTTAAAGTCTTGTTCAGACACGTTATTTATATCTGTTTGGATTGGGCCCCTGGCTGTGACCTCTTCTTGTTCTTTCTTTTGGGGTGAATTTCTCCATCTTGGCATTTTGTCTATATCTCTGTCTTCTCTGTGTTAGGAAAGCCTGTTATGTTTCTGCTCCTGAGAGCAATGGTTATGTTAGAAGTAGTCCTCTACCATTCAGGTCCTGGTGCTTCAGAAAGTGTTTCTGGTATATGCTGTGTGCACTCTGCTGCTGCATTTTTGCTACTCTTTCCCTCACATCAGTAGACTGCAGAGTTTGCCCTTGTCTGCAGGGGGAATTTGGGTCTTATCCAGTTTGTGGCATGGTTTTACTAGGTGCATGTTGGTCTGTTTGTTAAAAAGAGACTAGGTCCTGCAGTACCTGGTGTTCAGTCAGTCAAGCATTTGGCTCCTGATTTCAGATCAGGTCATGATCTCAGGGTCGTGGGATCAAGCTCCAAGTTGGGCTCTGCACTGAGCACCGATTCCACTTGTCCCTCTCCCGCCACTCCTCCCTCTTCTCTCTCCTTTTCTCTCAAATAAATAAATACAATATTAATGGGGGGTGAAGAAGTTAGGCCCTATTTCCCCTAGAGCTTAAGCTTTATAGCACTCTATAGTTAATAGATCTGATATGTGCTGGTGGTTTGTGCAAGTCCTCTGGGGGCGAGGCCCATTACTGCTCTCAGGTACATACTCTCAAGCTCACTTGCCCTAGCTCAGAAGCACTTGCAAAGTACAGGAAGAGGGGTTGGTGTGAGCAGCTCATGCCTCCATTGTGGGGGTCCACCCATGATGATGGACAAGGGAGATAATGACATCAACCAGCTCTCTCATCCCCAAAGAGGGGAGTCATGCCTGCTGCTATTCAGAATATTCTCACAGAAGAATGAACAATCTCCCCTTTTTGTGTCCCAGGTTTCTGTCAGATCTCTACCTTTACCCTATTTGTGTCAGATATGTTTGCCCATCTGGTGGCACAATGCTCCTGCATTTTATTTCAGGTGCACTGGCTAGGTTTCAAAACTCCAAATTTTAAGGACCTGGCATGGCACAGAATTCATATGGAGCTTCTGGGGCAGGGTGTCACCACACTGTGGCTTGTGGTGGTTTGCCTCAGAAGGGCAGTTGCATTATGGTGCAGGGGCTTGGAGTTTATGTTAAAGCACAGCAAAAAGCCTTCATCCAATTAGCTATCCTCAGCAGCTGCCTCTGCTATTATGTTAATAAATGGGGTAGTTCAATGATGCCCAAAGAGGCAGTGCCACCTCTCCCAGGTACACTCCAAAAAGGTGAAATGTCTCTCCCAGTGTGATCCAGGTGATTCTTAGACCATGCTGTCCACCTCAGGCCTCTTCTCTTCTCCTCCACAGGAACACATCTGCACCCAACAGGCTCCTCCCTGAGAGGGCATGCACTTCTAAATGTTTAGCCTTTGAAGTGTGCTACTTGTAAAAACTAGCAATAATCAGCCACTCTCATTTTCCCTGTCAATGATTTGGGGGAACTGTTTTTATCATGCAATGTCCCGCACTCTGTTCACTCTGTCTCTCCTCTCTCCCTGATCAGAGCCCCCTTCTCTGTGCAGCAGAGGTGGTTTTTTTTCTCCCTCAAATCACTTCTCCCCATCTCCTACCTTCCAGGATGTGGCCTCTTTTCTCCCTCTAGTTGTGCTGCTTGTTCTCTCAGTTCTCAGGTAAATTTCTTGGATGTTTAGAATGACTTGATATTTACCTCACTGTGTTGGAGGGATGAAACAAGCACAGAGTCCTCTACTACTCTGCCATCTTAACTATTCTACAGTAAGGTCAAAACTTTGGACCATGTCTTTCACGTGCTTTCTTTGTAAAGAGAATATAGTATGAATTTATCAGTTTTATTTTATTGTAATCACTCAGTTTATATCTTTAAATCATAAAATCTAGTTTATCAACACTTATTTCAAATTATACTTTTTAACATATTTATGTGTGATTAAACTTATTTATGTTTATTTAATCTTATTTTATATCATTGTGCTCCCTTTTAAGAAATAACAGATGCCAATTAGAACAAATTGCTGTACTTTCAATTTTTCCATGTATGATTTGGTAGATTTACCATAATTTCTCCATTAAGGTTTATTTCTCTCTTCCTATATCTATTAATTACACAAATAGCCTACTATTACTTCAATAAGATTACAACTCTTTCTGCAGTCCAAATAAAGTTTTCACCATTAAGATGTTCTGGTTACCTTAAATTGATACTTTTAAAATACTATCAGTTTCCTCCATAAATCTGTCTTCTCAATAGAAACTTTTGAAAAAAAAAACTGTCTTCCTTTCTTCATTCTTATCCATAAATACATATGTTACTCTGCATTCAATTATAAAAGATAATGCTAACACATTACCACATGTTATTTGTTCTTAGACATTGTTTTGCATTTTAACCTCTTTGAAATTGGAATGAATCTTACAATTGATGACATGTCATAGTATAATAGAAAGAGTTATTCTTTCTTAGGATTAATTACACAAAATAATAATGTGTCTTACACTAAGTACTTCTTAGCTTTGATTTAAAAAATAAACTATTAGAATTTTCCATATACTATTTGTCTTCCATGTTAACACATCTCATTTGGCAGTCATATTCCATTTATTCAGTTAATCTATTATTTCAAGTCAAGTGTGTGTGTGTGTGTGTGTGTGTGTGTGTGTGTGTACATGCATGTGTGTGTGTTGGCAATAAGACAGATATAGAAGCAGTTTTCCTTTGACTGTCTGTTTTACCAATGCCATCCTTCAGACTTAAGTAAGCCCCAATAAGTCAACAAAGGAAAATTACAAATGACCTAAGTAACTACAGCTTCTCATGATTAGAATACAAACACAGTAAAATAAAACTGGGACTAACACACACACACACACACACACACACACACACACACACAGCCTTGAAATAAAGTAATAATAGTAGTAACAACAACAATGATATCATCTGGGAGGGCACAAATCTCTGGTGGTCAGCCATTCCAGGATCTGATGCCTTGCTTCTTTTAATTGCTGGGGTAGCACACCGAGTACACCATTACATTGGCATAAAATCCCTTAGAACCTATGTTTTCCTGTGCATGAGTCTGCCTAAGGACGTCTGGAATCCTTTGAATCAGGAAAGAAAAATGGATTGAAGATGGAAGTGAAGAGAGAGAAAAACGTTATCAAATTACCATGTTCTCCTGTACACAGAATTCTGTCTTACCCTGCTCTTTGAACTAATATTTATTAAGTACTTAAAATTTTTCTGGCATAAGCAAATTCCTTAATAAAATTAATTTTCTTCTGGGAAACTTGGCAGACTCTGGAGCAAGCCTTCTTTATCTACCTCTGGCTTCTCTAAATTACTGGTTGTTCGAGAGTGGGACAGCTCTACTTATTAATTTCAATATTTTCACATTGGAGAAAATAATAGCACCTACCTATGGGGTGTTATGAAAGTTACACATAGACATGCACACACACACAATACACACAAATAAGTTTCTGGAAAATATTTTGCATTATGAAAGTATTACTATTATTACCAAGTTATTTTACTCTCAAAACATACATGGTAATTATTAGTAGTACCATTTTGTTGTTGTTATTGCTATTAATTGTGGTTACAATAAAAAAACTGAGTATCAGGGAAATGAATACCTGATCCAAATTTAAACAGTCATAATGTAAAGCCTAAGTTTGAAACCAGAATATTGGAATGTAAAGTCTATGTTAATGTATTTAAGCTATAAAACGATTCCTGTCATTTGCTATTCACTATTAGAACTCATTTATACATTTGGTCAAATTACCTTTTGGTATTCCTATTAAAACATTTCACAGGAAGAAATTTGAGAAAAATATATTTAATGTATTTCTTTTTACTTTAAATATTTAAGAAACAAACAGAATAAAATAATCTGACTTTCATAATACAAATGAAAGTTTTGGTTCCTCTTCTGTTTCACATAAGAAAGTTTGTACCTCCAAACATTTGCTTCATCTATATTTACTAACCTTCTGGGGAAGTTGTGACTTACTCTCCATGGTATTTCTTACAAAATCAATTGGCACTTTTTTTGGCTTTGCCCCTGACTATGATGCCTAATCAATAAAAGTTGTCTTTTTCAAAGAAATTGAACTGAGGCCACTGTATCAAAATTCAATTGACTTACTTAATTTGAGAAATTATAAAATTGGTTTTCCATATCTTCTCTGATCTTGCAGTTTGAATTCCCAATGCCTTTATCCATCTCTAATCCATATATTGTTTTTGATGAAGAGAACTACAAATTGTACCATGACTATTGTTTACATATTTAGTTTTTTAGGACAAATTCCCAATATAGAAAAAAAAGAATCAGCTACTGGTGTTACTTACTGATACGTAAGTAGACATGTAAATTTTATTCTGAATATATTAAAGAGGATGCATATGAAAATACTCATATGTCTTTTGAAAATAATTTATTTATGCTACATTTATAAATGCTTACCAACTAAAATAAAACATTGGTAGAGCTGGGGTGTGAAAATAATGGAAGAAAAGCACTAAAGTCCTGTTGCAGCATGAAAGAAATATATCAAAAAACTTACTGAACAGCTAAATTTATATCTAAATTTTTCTATCTGTGTATTTGTTGAATTATGTGATGAATTTATATATGGAACATTTATTACTAAGTAACACTAAAATTATTAATAATTATAAATAAATAAAATATTACACAATATATTTCCTACGGTAAAGGAAAATAATTTTATATAAAATCCATATGGTAAAAATTTGTTTAAAATGATAATAAACTTTATAGAGGCGCCTGGGTGGCTTAGGTGGTTAAGTGACTGCCTTCAGCTCAGGTCATGATCCCAGAGACCCGGGATAGAGCCCCACATCGGGTTCCCTGCTGGGCAGGAAGCCTGCTTCTCCCTCTCTCACTCCCCTTGCTTGTGTCCCCTCTCTGGCTATGTTTCTCTCTGTCAAATAAATAAAATCTTAAAAAAAAAGTGATAATAAACTTTACTAATTTGGGTCAATTAAGAATTTATGCTCATTATTTTAAAACAGAAAAGTAAAAAAAAATGAGAAAAGTATTTCCTTTTTGTTTGTTTTTTGTTTTATCTACCATCATTCAACCCTAACTGAAAACATGTTGCTAGACCTACTCTTCAGATGTACATTCATTGCTACAGCAATAAATTTATAAATTGAAAATTAAAGAGAGTGAGGTAGAAATTTGGGGAGACTGGAAAATAGAATGCCTAGAAAAAAATGAATATGCAATGGAATTCAGAAGTGTTTATACGGTACCAATTTAAAAAGTTTAAAAAAAAAACTGATATGGTAAAGTCCAAAAAAGTCATTTTTTTCCAAGGAATTTTTCTATTTATAGGTAGCCATTTATCTGTCATTGAAACCTCTGCTATATCATTCTTTTTTTAAAATATTTTATTTATATGAGAGAAAAACACAGCCAAAGAAGGAACACAAGCAGGGAGAGTGAGAGAGGGAGAAGCAGGTTTCCCACCGGGCAGGAAGCATGATATGGGGCTGGATCCCAGGACTCCAGAATCATGACTTGAGTTGAAGGCAGATGCTCAAGAATTGAGCTACTCAGGTGTCCCATGCTTGTATCATTCTTTATTCTAATGTCTTGTCAGATTAATATAAAATGTCCTTAAAAATAAGTAATAGTCCTAGAAATATTATCAATTTTATCAATGATTTTTTTTAAAGATTTTATTTATTTATTTGACAGAGAGAAACACAGCCAGAGAAGGAACACAAGCAGGGGTAGTGAGAGAGGGAGAAGCAGGCTTCCGGTCAAGCAGAGAGCCTGATGTGGGGCTTGATTCTGGGTCTTCAGGATCATGACCTGAGCCGAAGGCAAGTCACTCAACCAACTGAGCCACCCAGGCACCCCTTGTCAATGATTTTTTAATAGAAAAATAACATTGTAGCTTAAGCATACATTAAAAATTATAATTTTCATTCCTTCCAATTCAGGTTTCTGGAAGTCTTTTCTAAGGCTGGGCATATAAAGAAATTTGGTTTTATTTGGATATTGAAATTAATATAGTATTGGGGTACCTGAGTCGCTCAGTCAGTTAAGCATCTGACTTTGTCTCAGATCATGACCTCAGGGTCCTGGGGTCAATCTCTATATTGGGCTCCACTCTCGGCATGGAGTCTGTTTCTCTCTCTCTCTCTCTGTCCTCCTTCTCACTCTACCCCTTCCCCCACTCATGATCTTTCTCTTTCACTTTCTCAAATAAATAATATCTTTATAGACAAATAAGTAAATAAGTAAGTAAGTAAATAAAATTGGTATCAACAAAATAAAATTCATGTTTTGTTCTTTGGTGAAACAAAACTGCCTCCATTGAATGTGTAAAAATGTGCTAATCTCTATCAAAGAGAAAATCAGCAAATATACATTAATATACTTTAAGGACAAAACAGATTTTGTACTGCTGTGATGAGTGTTTCCATAATGCTGATTAACTTGTATAGAAATGGTAAAGAATAAGGAACAAAGTTAAGATAATGCAAACTTCATTCTGGTTCACATACTGTTTGTCCCCATTCATTAATATGTGCCACCCTCAAATAGCAATGAAGAAACCATACCACATACACAAAGGGCATTCATGCCATATTCTTCCTAGATGTTCCTTGGACTTTGGAATGTTTATTCTGAAGAAATGTCTCCTCTTTTGAATGTTTTGCCTTGGTTTCCACAACTCAGCAGCCTACATTCTTCATGATAGGCACTTATCTTCTTAAACATGTAAATTTTATGTTTACTGAATATTTTTGTATCCACTAGAAAGTTAACATGTTTTAGCTATGCTATTATTTCTTTTAGGATAATTGTTGTTTGTCTTAATGTTATGGTTATATAATCATATAGTTTTTGCGTGAACTATTCCAAAATTATTTTGGGCATCAGTCCTGATATGTTTAGGCTGTAAATTTGCAGAACATAAGATTTTTCAGCAAATTTTGTTGTACGTTGAGTTGTAGCAGAAATGCCTATATCAAACATTATAGGATATATGAGGAGGAGTAATTGTGACTCCACTGTCAATGTTATAGTGCTTATTTGTAAATTTTTTTAATGAAGCCACTATATATGTACGGTAGATAATCCTATAGTACACTTTTCATGGAGCTTATCACATAAGATTATGGAGTAATTAATTTACATGTTTGTTTATAAAATGTTAACATAGGAATAAATTTAATTAGTCAAGAGCTCTTTATGTTTTATTCATTCATCCAACAAATATTTACTGAGTCCCATTTCAATATATTATGTCATATGATTGTCTTTCCAAAGGGTCATACTCAGCTCAGGTTTTTTGAGGTTTGTGGGGGTCTGTTTACTCTGTTATTGCCATTGGAAAACCTGATCTCTCTTTTCTACACATATAATCTTAGGCTCTAATTCCAATCACAGTACTTCATATCCAAGTTCTAATAATATTTAAGACAAACAAATGTTTGGCAATTATCTCTTATACAATATTCTGACAAAGCCAGATTTATATGAACAATTACAATTTTGTCTTATTTTCAGGATGATTTGTCTTATTGTGCAGGATTCCTGCATGTAAAAGAATATGCTATTTTAAAAAAAAATCTTAGGGAAGGAGTTAAAATGACAGAGAAGCATGGGGACCTGGGGTTTTCCTTGGCCCTGAACACAGTTATATTGAGGTCAAATCACTTAGAACATTCAGGAAATTGATCGGAAGACTGGGAGAAGGATCTCCATAATTGGAAGGAGACAGCATGGAAAGTGGAAGGTACATGGAAGTGAACTGGGGGAGAGAAAAATTTGTGGTGCTATAAAGGGAGGGAACCCTTTCTTCATGGAGATAAAGAGAAAGAGATAGGAGTTTAGAAAGTACACTGTCAGGTTCACCCACAAACAAACAAAAAAGTTTCTGGACCACAGACTGGGGAAGGAGGGGTACTGAATGTCATAAACTTTTTGCTAAAAGCATGTAGAGCACAAATTCTGAGGTTTTGGAAGTATGTGACTTTTGAAGGAGAGTAGCTGTGGTGAGCGCTCCTGGGGAGGAGGCTGTTGACACAGGAGCACACAAAGTGGTGTAGGGATCTCCGGATAGCACTGAGAGAGAATGTTCTCCTTCCTAGAGTATATTTGGAAGATGGCATATTGCCTTTCCAAGAACAAACGACCGTGAAGATGACAGCAAACATTCTTTCATTGGCAGGGGATGGAGGCATGTGAACAGAATAGATAACCTGATTACTGCTTTTTGCTGTGCTACACCAGAGACTACCAGGGCACTGTACAGGTGTGGGGTTATTTTTCTGGGACAAAGGACACCAGACACAGCTGGTGGGGAGACTCCACTACAGAGGAGGAAGCATTTCCCCATAGCGTAGGGTCCTTTAAAATTTGGGAGTTTTGAATCCTAGTGCACACCAAAGATAAAATTCAGGAGATCTGTGGCACAGGACATGCTGATGGTCTTCATGGCAGGGGTGTGAGATCTTTTTCTTTGATCAGGCTTTTTTCTTTTCTTTTTCTTTCCTTTTTTTCCTTTAAAATCAAGCTTATAGTTTTTTTTTTAAAAAAAAGATTTTATTTATTTATTTGACACAGAGATCACAAGTAGGCAGAGTGGCAGGCAGAGAAAGAGGAGAAAGCAGGCTCCATGCCGAGCAGAGAGCCCAATATGGGCCTGGATCCCAGGACCCTGAGATCATGACCTGAGCCGAAGGCAGAAGCTTAACCCACTGAGCCACCCAGGCACCCTATAAATTTTTGATTGTATATTTGTTGGGAAAGGAACGAATTGGTGATTGATACAGAAGATTAAACTATGGAAAACAATAAAGCTGAAAAGAAGAAGGAAAAAGAACTATTAGATCCTGAAGGTAGACTTAGGGAACTCAGTCATTCCATAAAGTGAAATAATATCTATATCGTAGGAGTCCTGGAAGAAGGAGAGTGTTTGGAAAGAGGGGCAGAGGATTTATTTGAACAAATTATAGCTGAGAACTTGACTAATCTGGGGAAGGAAACTGGTGTTCAAGCCTAGGTCACTTAGAACTCCCCGCAAAATCAACCTAAATAGGTCAACACCATGACACATGACATATCATAGTGAAACTTGCAAGATACAAAGATAAAGAGAACTCTGAAAGCAACCAGGAACAAAAGGTTCTTACCTACAAGGGTAGACATGTAAGGTAGTAGCAGATATGTCCATTGAACCTTGGCAGGCAAAAAGAGAGTGGAAGGAAATACTGAATGTGCTAAATGGGAAAAATATGCAGCCAAGAATACTTTATTTGGCAAGGCTGTCATTCAAAACAGAAGGAGAGATGAAGAGTTTCCATGACAAGCAAAAACTAAAGGAGTTTGTGACCACTAAACCAGTTCTGCAAGAACTGTTAAAGGGGACCCTCTGAGTAGGAAAGAGAGACCAGAAGAAATAAAGACTAGAAAGGAATAGAGAAAATTTACAAAGGCAGTGACTTTACAGGTACTACAATGACATTACATTCATATCTATCAATAATTCCTCTGATAATGACCTATATAATCAGGGAATTACAAATCAAAACCACAATGAGATAGTATTTCACATCTGTTAATATGACTATTATCAAAAAGACAAGAGATTGGGTCCCTCAGTGGTTCAGTTGGTTAAGTGTCTGATGTCGGCTCAGGTCTTGATCCCAGTGGGGTCCTGGGATTGAGCTTCACATAGGGCTCCACACTTAGTGTGGAGTCTGCTTCTCCCTCTCCCTCTGACCTCCATCCACCCTACTAGTCCACTCAATCTCTCTTTCTTTCTCTCTCAAATAAATAAATAAAATCTTTTAAAAAAGACAAGAGATAACAAATGCTGGCAAGGATGTGGAGAGAAGAAAGTTTGTGTACTGTTGGTGAGAATGTAGTACTATAGCCACTATGAAAAACATTACGGAGGTTCCTCAGAAAATTAAAGATAGAACTACTATATGATCTAGCAATTCCACTTCAGGGCATATATCCAAATGCAATAAAATATTTCAAAAATATTTGCAATTAAATGTAAACATTACAAAAATAATTATCCTTAATCAAAAAAAAAATCTTATAAAAGATCAGACTTGTTAATACTTCATAAGCCTCTGCTAAGTGCTCCATGACTGGAAGAGAATATTCATATATCCTTCACATGCCATGATTAATCAGATATAAATAGGAATAAAGCTTTACTAATAAAAGTAATTTAATATGATAGCTGTCTTTAACAAAATTTTTTGTATGTTTGATATCTTTAAACCAACAAATTATCTTAAGAGCATAAGGGAGCACTTGTTAGTAGACTAACCAAACTATTCTGTTAGCATTAACATTATTTTCATAATTAATAACTATTGATTTTGTATGTCTAATCTCTATCCTACTGAATTGAATTGGGCTTCAAAGGTCAAAAAATTAGTTTTACTTTATTTCAAAACAGAAGTACATAAAAATTGTTATCTGTTATAGTTAAATGGCTGAATTTCATATTGAATCCTCTGGACTGTTACCTTAGTTGTGGGAAAACAGTTTTTAAATTGAGCTTTAAAACTTGTATAACTGGGTGGCTTAGTTGGTTAAGCGACTGCCTTTGGCTCAGGTCATGATCCCGGAGACCTGAGATCAAGTCCCACACATCAGGCTCCCTGCTAGGTGGGAGGCCTGCTTCTCCCTCTCTCACTTCTCCCTGCTGTGTTCCCTCTCTCGCTGTGTTTCTCTCTGTCAAATAAATAAATAAAATCTTAAAAAAAAAACAAAAACCTGTATAACATATTTTAAAATAATGCATTTTTTTAGAGCATCAGAGGAAAGGAAGTAGAACAAATTATCCAGTTACCTAAGATTTCAAGTTCATTTTGGGTTCAATCACCAAAGTCAATTACATTTGGAATTTTTAGATGTAATTCTTTCTGCAGATTTAAGTCCCAGGGGTATCAAATACAGTATTATAGATACAAAGCTTTTTGTTATAGAATACTTGCAGCATTTAATAGACTGATACTGTTTGGATAACCTCAATCATTCATAAGCCTTTTAAAATATTTTTTATCATTTCAGAGTCTAATAAACTAACAGAATTCAATTTTCATGTTACTTGAGTCTTTGAATCTCTTACCAGAATTCTGACATCCATTAGCCATTGTCTGAACTAGATGACTGCTGTGGTAAAGAATGAGCCATAACAAATTATCTTGTTATGAATATAATGCACACAACAGCTGGAGTTTTTCTTTCTCTTATTTTCATTCTGACTGACATAAGCTGCTAGCTGTAGTTTCCCATTTTCTCAATTAGGTTTTTGTCAGGTTCAGAAAGCCAGGTACTTTGCTAAAAGCTTCTTATAATGCAAAGAAAGAGAAACCAAGAGTTCACATAATTTTAGTTTTCTTTTCTTTTTTTTTTCATTTTTGCCCTTGATAATCAATTCAGTCATTTATATTAATGTCCATGTATGATAATTTCTGTGTTTTTGCTTATGCTTCACTTATTTTACTTTTAGAAAGTGTCAATAATAAAATAATTTAGTGCTGAAAATGACTTTATATGACTTTAAATGACTTCACTTCATATGACATATATAAAATGTTTTTGTCATATAAAATATTTTTAAAATTCTTAAAATATGTACACTTGAATAAAGCCAAATTAAACAATATTTGAATGACAGAAACAACAGGAAAATCTAAGATGCAAATTATATATTATTTATCTCTTAATTTAGAATGTAGAGAAATGTCTTAAAACCTTTGGAAGATTAATATATATATTTGGTTACATCACTCTACACTTAATTGTTATCTTTCAGTTAGCACCCTAAGGGAGGGAGATTATTTCAACATTGTTTACATATTGAATATCTATTCATGTGTTTCCTTTCTAAGCAATGCTGTCAAGCAGAAACAAACATGTGTGACCTATTTTAAAGCTATCAGGTGTCCACCATTTGTAGAAATACCAAATTATACAGTAAGTGCAGGTATTATTTCTCCTTCTCCTCTGTCTCTCTCTCCCTCCTGTCTTTCTCGCTCTTCCAATGATGCTCAATATGCAATGATCCATGCCTGGAGGGAGCGTCTCACTGACTTAACTAAGAAATGTTAGATATAATCAAGCCACAGAAGATTTAGGACTGTCATTCCAGCTTTTCTTCGTAATTGATCCCTCTTTACACAATTCAGCCTCAGGAAGAAGCATGACATAAGCAGAGGCAAAAGAAATCTGTAAGGATTATCAACTGTGGGAATTAGTTTTTCTCTTTTCTCTCTCTCTCTCTCTCTCTTTTTTGAATTTTCACCAATTATTAAGAGTGAGAAAGGAGTAAAAATAGATATTTTATTCTTAAACGTGTAATGACTAAGAAGGAAACAAATATGGAAAATAGTCACAATGAATAACACATCAGAACTGAAAAAACAATATCAACCTATTACCATTTACATTTCTCTATCGATGATTATTTCTCCTTTCCTCTTTGAACCTTAGTTTTTGAGACATTATTCATACAATAATTCAACCAAGCTTATTTCCACATCATTCCCTCTGAACGGTTTTAGTATAATTACCCTTCATTTATATTAGGCTTTATTCTATATGAAATGTCTTTACTAAAGTTATATGTATTCTTAAGCATTCACATTTTAAAATAATTTAATTATATTTAAAGGTTACACCCGTGTGTGTCTGTGTATAGCTTTATGTCAGAAGAAAGCTCAGAAGCAGATTATACCAACAGAATTGAATCTTGTGATTGTTCTGTTCAGTTGACTAGAGAATGACACAGATTCACACCTGTTTTGCAACCTAATTATTCTAGAGCATAACAGCTGAAAATATATTTCTGAATCTTAAACTTCTTTTAGCTCTTGATTGCATCAATTCTTACATTTATTGCTAAGCACTATGTCAGGTTTTAGGAACACATTAGTGAACAAATGATGACCCCTACTTTCAGTTACTTCAAATATAGTTGTACATTCCACTGTATCTGCTGCAAAGCCAAGCTTAGTTCTATGGCCTCTGACATAATTAAGTTCTATGCTTGTTCCCTTGGAAGAAATGTCCAATTAACCCTCAAAGAGAGACAGGAAGAGAAATTAACTTAGCTTTTTTTTTCACTTTCATCACCATCTGTTTGTTTTCTCTTCCTTTCATATTCTTGCAGAATGGAATAACACACACACTTTATTCATGCTATTGCATATTTAATAGCTCCTCAAAATACTTTCTTTGTAAGAGACCTAATAATGATTTTTATCACCCATAGTTTGTGTGATGACTATTAATAACATTTATTTTTATGTGTATGTATACAGACATTATGGTATTCCAATATCCACTAAGGCATACAAATTACTCAATAACTTAAACAATAGTTGTATAAAAACAAGTTTCTTTGCAATTCACATATTCTTCCTATATTTTTTCAGTTGCACTAAGCTTTTTTTTAACTCTTTGTAATTTCCAGTACACTTAATACCGCATCTTCCAAATGCAGGGTACTCTGTACATTGTTAATTTTTTCTCCTAAATCCATAGTTAGACATGAGAATCTAGAGTAGACTGTCTACAAACTATTAACTATGTGCCTTTTTCAAAATTACTTAACCTCTATTACTCAATGATAATATTTATCTTATAGGGTTAATGAATCAATCATGTAAAACAGTTATAAATGTTCCTGGTATATAGCAAGTACTAAGTAAATGTGAGCAACTCACTATTTTTAAGATCTGACATGTAGCTGCATTATAGTGAGTGCTAGAAATGTTGAAAATAATAAAATGTGACCCCTCTCTTCACTGTAACTATTTACCTTCCAAGGTCCAGAATAAACATGTACATCCTGTTCTATGAAGTTGTTGCTTGTATATCAGAAAAACTAGCTGCCAATGTTCTTTTAACATCTTCATAACACTTTTTTGCCTTATCTTTGTTGAAATAAGAATCACAACCCAATATTTTATTTTATTTGTTTTTTTTTTTAAAGATTTTGTTTATTTGACAGAAAGAAACACAGCCACAGAGGGAACACAAGCAGGAGGAGTGAGAGAGAGAGAAGCAGGCTTCCTGCCAAGCAGGGAGCCCGATGTGGGACTCGATCCCAGGTCTCTGGGATCATGACCTGAGCCGAAGGCAGTTGCTCAACCAACTGAGCTACCTAGGCACCCACAACCCAATATTTAGACTCTGGGATGGAGACTCAGAAATACGGTTGAAAATTCTGGTTTTGTTAAACTTCAATTTCCTCACATGTTAAGTGAAGATAATAATAGTAATTTTTCCAGAGAGTTTCTGAAATAAATTTAAAAAGGCAGAGTCTATGGAGTCTATGGAGTCTATGACCTACCACAGTTTTAGCCAGTTTTTACTTAGTTTTTCTGAAAGACTCCAGGTGACATGTAAATTATACAAGTTGATATGGATTGTACTAAGTCTTGTTATTCTGTGGTATGTCATAAAACAAATGAAGCTGCAAATAATGAACTATATGAATGTTTTTAGCCATAGGGAAAATGTGGAAAAACCTATCTCCCAAACACCTCGAAGAACTATCCTGCCTTCCTTTCTTCCTTCTTACATCCATTCCTTCCTTCTTTCCCTCCTTCCTTCTCCCCTCCTTTCTTCCCTTCTTTTTCCTTTCTCCTTGCTTTTATTTCCTTCAACATAAACATCTAGAAGGCTATGCAGTACACTATATCTATAAAATAAGGTACTTTGTAGAAGATAATTTTTAATAACAACATATTTTATTTCAGAATATGGAAAATATCAGGTCCTATACTCTAATAAGCTTACATTAAATATTATTTTTAAAATCAGACTAAATGAGCATGATTTCTCAAATGATCACTGAACGATAAAGATGGAACATATCTAGTATCTGCTTTATTAAATAAAATGGGGCATGTAGGTAAGTGGCAAGATGACATTAGGTTTTTTTCACTGCTACCATGTTTCTGTCCATCCCATTCCACAGACTAAAGAAGACAAGTGACTACTAGTCGGAATGCACAGAATATTCTTGCTTAATTTGCCTCATTTGTCGATGTGTATTGCTGCAGAACTTTTAGAAAACAATACATTACTTTCCTTCTATGTATCTTGGCAAAAAACTGAAACCTATATGGTTTTTGCTCAATCTTTACATTTTTAAACTTATACTATCCAGTGTCGCTACTTTGGAGTTATTTTGTATGAAAAATTCAGTTTTGTCATTTTTTAATTTCCATTGTTCCTTTCAGCCCTCAGTATATTTCCAGTTTGAGTTTTTATTTACCATCAATTACCTGTTCTCAAATTTGTTTGTATGATAAAGTCTCTTGATGTCCCAAGAGAAAGTATATTATAAAGTTAGACTGTGAGATGTCTGAGTCTTTTGTCAATGTTGGTTGGAGGAGAGCTTCTCATATTCCTTAAGAAAGGAAATTGATATCATACTGCACATCAGTAACATTTTTTTTCCTCTAAGAGACTGGCAAAGAGCCAGTGAAACACTCAGTGCAGTTTTCTATTGATTGTCCTATGGCTTGCAGGAAAGTTTATATTTCTGTGTCTGAGGCAGTATGATTCTATTGTTGAAGAACATAAGTCTCCTGTAGACTAATAAAGGTGAATTTTTTTTCAGAATTGAAGTGATGGGGTCATGGTTTTAATATTTTAGGTAAAGAGAAAGAATTTGGTGCAAATTGCGGTTGATGCTTATCACATGGATATCACATGGTTCCATGTCCTTCATTAAATGAGATGCTTTTTAAAGGCATGCCATTACAATTATTTGGCTAATGTGTTGACTGTAGATCATATATTACATATTATCAGCCATTTGGGGAAGGTGAGCTTATATGGCATGATGCTTTGATGTTTCTAATTATTTGAAGACTCTTCAAGCCTCTTTGCTTTTGAGCATACTTCCTCCACTACCTGGATTATTCTACCTGTGGTTTTTAACAAATCAAAACTTATTATTTTATGATTCACTTCAAACTATGGTTTTGCAATTCAATTTATAAGGTGTAAAAGTAACAAAAACATATTAGTATGCTCAAGAACAAATAATATTTAATAATGAAATACGTAGAAATTTCATAAAAAAACAATTTATATATTAAACTGAAAGTGTTTCATATGGTTATGAACAAGTAGATAAAAGGAAGTTCTTTACAGAGGATTAATCACAGAAGCATAATATTTTTATGTACAGCTGTGAGAAGAGTCAACAAGCATTAAGGCTTCATCTCTAAAGAAGAAACATCCAGGTAAGAATCAGGATAACTTAAAAAGCTATGCCTACCCTTCAGAAAATAATACCCTAACAATATGGGAATGGGAATGTTCAAGGGCACAAAATTTTGTAGCTGGTGGGGATCTGGTGATAGAATTTAAACCTTCACTAACCCAGAGGAAAATGGGTCAATATATGGTAGGAGTAGAAGAGGAAACAAAAAAAGGGAGGATCTACTTGTGCACATTTGTAAGTTTAGGCAAAAGTTTTTGAAACTTTTGGGATCCACGGATCTTCTCCACTGACATCAGCCAGTATGGCTGAAAATTATTTTTACATACCTATATGGCCATACCTGTCCTCAGAATTAGTCAACACTGCTGCACGGGAAAACACAGAGTGAGAAGAATTGGAAACACCCTCCTGGAGTGCTACATAAATCCACTTGTTTAAGAACAGGGCTGGCTCAGAGATGGGGTGGAATGGAAGAGGCATCACAAGCTATGCTTCCCATTACTTTTAAAACATATTCTTTATTTTCTGGCAGCACCTACACAGTCAGAGTAAATCTGTCACTTGTTAATCAATAAAAAAAAAAGTTCTCTGAATTGCTTATAGATAAACTAAAAAATTATTTTAAAGGAAGAACCCCTCCATTAAACAGTAATAAAAAAGACTGTCAGATAAGAATTAAATTACAATCAGATGTTGATTACAGTTTTCTTTAAAAGCAACTCCCCACAAAAAACAATACTCTCTTCCATAAAACTAAGAAAACCTCAAATCATTATTTTCATATTAAAAAAAAAAGGAGTCTCTAGAATCTTCATTTATATGACACTTAATGTTTGAATAATGAGTATGATATACAACATCAGGACTACAGCTTTAGGTTAATGTCTATTCAGAAAATTTTTTCCCCTGTAGTGTGGGAGTAAATAAAAAGCATTACACTATACAGATTATGTAAGAAGACTGAGAGCTTCACTGAATTTATTTGTTTTTTTTTAATTTTTTGGCCATTAGAGACCATCTATCCCACTTCCTCATTCTATAGATGATGAAACTGAAGCTCAAAGAAGTTATAGATGTGCTCAAAATAAAAAACAACAATCCAGTATTGTAATCCCTTATACCTCAATGTGTCTTTTTTGTTTGCTTTCCAAGGAAAAGATTTTTTAACATCTATCAACTTCCAGCTTCATTCCCACAGGTGAAGTTTTATTTCTGAAGAAAGTCAGGGCTAAAATATAATAGTACAATAAGGACTCTTAGTGACTTTAAAGTGTCTTAATGAGTTCTTTTCTGAAAAACATTTAAGAAAATGAAACTTAATGCACATGCTATAAATTTTTAATGTTAGTACTTTCAATTATATTAAAAGGATGCACTATATTAGGTTGGCACTTCATCACATTAATTCAACAGATAGTGTGAATGAATATATAGTTATAATAACCAAAACTGAGCATAAAAATCATTCAGATGTATATGAAGAAGTGGTTTGTAACTGTAAGGCTCTGTTGGCGGAGACCAGCATGATGGTGGTAAGTAGTGATTATAGCTCATATTCCACCACTGTCTCTACTGCAACCTTGTCTCAGCACTTAAGTGCTCCTTTTCTCTGTCTAGACACATTAAAAGCGACTTTCAGTTGCTACAAGGTCACTTTCAGACTTTTGCACAAGTTCAATTGAAATAATTTTGTGTATGACAATATGAATTTTGGACTTTATATTTTTTGTGAAAATTAAATTTTATATCGCTTATTAAATAATTGACAAAACAAATCAAGCCTCCTTTTATTATTTGTACACTGTTATTTTTACTTCTCCATGCCTACTTCTACATTATCATAGTATATTAGTTACAACTGTTTATAACAATATCTTATTTTGTTTCAGTAAATAGATAAAAAGGAAAGGTTAAAAATAATGGAATTACTTTTTATAAACTTATGTATTATTCAATAAGCAAAAGTTATATGAGTTTTTATATCTCTCATTTATAAGACATTAGCTCTAAAGCATGAAGAAAACCCTATAATACTTTTATTCAGCATACTTCTGATTAAACATTTTAGTAGATTAAAAATTTTTCTCAAAAAATAGGTATTTTTGAAATATATTTCAACTGCTAATTAATACTGGAGTTTGTATTAGACACATTAGGAAGCTATTTTTTATTTATTTTTATTTTTTTAAAGATTTTATTTATTTGGCAGAAAGAAACACAGCTACAGAGGAAGCACAAGCAGAGGGAGTGAGAGAGGTTTTAAGAAGCAGGCTTCCTGTTGAGCAGGGAGCCAAAGGGGGGCTGGATTCTTGGACTCCGGGATCACGACCTGAGCTAAAGGCAGACACTTAATGATGGAGCCACTCAGGTGCTCAATTTGAAAGTTACTTTAAAATCTAGTCAGAAATTCTATATCAGAACCTCAAAATGGAGCACATATAAGGATATTCACTATGAACATTTTGGGATAATAGAATGATGTGGCTGCAACATCTGTTTCTCCACTGATGGCCAGGGTTGATTCACCTAGGCGAGCATCCCCCTTTCTCCCTCAGTGCTCATTGCTTGTCCCTCCTGTAGCGGTGTGCTAGCTTGAAGAGGACTACCTTTCCAGATAGAATATTGTTGAATAGGAGTGCTGCTCTTTTCAGCTAGACCCTCCAAACAACGTCTCAACATAAGAATTTTACTTTATTCTAGTATTTAATCATTACATGATATTAAAGTAGTACAGAATAATATTAAAGTCTAAGATTTGAATAAAATTACAAAGACTAAACAAAAAATATTTCTAGGCTGCAAAGGAAATGATAACTCTCATGTGGTTTATCAAGGCTAAAAATTAAAACCAAGTGACATTTAGCTTTCTAACATTTGCATCTCAAACTACTGATTACAATACATATTTTACTTAATTAAACAATTAGTGTAGGGAAGCAGAAAAAAATATATCATATGCAGGTGATTTCTTGTATACATAGCTTTTAGCTTCTTCCTAAAATGAAATTATATGTGATAATGTTCAGTTATTGTCCTGGACAAGTTCTGCTTTCATAACAATGTTACACCAAAGTGGGAATTCCTTTTTATTCCAAATCCCAATCAGTTATCTTTAAATTTAAACAAAACATTTTCCAAACTTATTTTTTAAAATATTTTATGCTGAAAATAATTTGTGTGAGCTATATTGTTATTAGACATAAAACATCCAGTGCCTTCCTAATAGCCGAAACTAATGCTTTCACAGGGAAAGGATGGAATATTGAGCTGGGAGATTAGAGACCTACATTCCACTCCCATTCCTATCACTTGTTAATTGTGCCATCTTGGATTAACTGCTTCACCTCTCACTGGCTTTCAGTTTTCTCATGAATGGAGGAACCTACATTAAGTTCTCTCCAGCATGCTTTCATTTAAGTTTGGAATTAGGTAACCTTGATAAGTTTTCAAATTTGCAAGCAAGTATTTAACTCCGCTTTGTCATTAATGACTACATAACCTATTTGCTATGTTGGATGTAATAGAAGTTACTTGCATAGCATTTTATGTGAAATGTATGTCTTGTGATTTGAATAGGGCTGATATTAAAAAAAAAATCAGTAACCTCATCAGTCTTTTAAAAATCAGTCTTTTGTATGATTATAAAAGGCATTATATTACAACTTTAAAGATTAAAAAAAGGTAGAAACTATACCAAAAAGTTAAGATCATTTTTAATTCAATGACCTAAAATAATCATTGATAATATTTGAGTATTTTTTCTTCTTTTTCTATGACACATTTAGTCAACAAATAATTATTGGGTGCTCCATTGATCTTTTTGACCTTTTCTTTATTCCTCTGAAGTCCTATTGCTTTTCTTATTTATGTGTGTGTGTGTGTGTATGTGTTTCCTCCTCAAACATTGGGAACATTGTATCTATATGTCATATTTGTTGAAAAATTTTCTAATTTGACACTTAATTTAAAACATATTTTATTATATACTTTCATTCATTTCGTCATTGCTTTACTCTTCCTTTGTGATTCCTTCTATTGCTGTGAAGTTTACAAATCCCTTCCTCATTTGCAAATTAATAGACTCACATATAAGAATACATTCAGTAAATACATATTTACTTATTTACTTTAATATTTTTAAACATTGAATGTCTAAATCTTCAAAACAATGGAAAAAATTTTGGAATCTACCATGGCATTAAAAATTAGGTGTTTTTTTTTTTCTTTGCAATAGCCAACTTCATCTACAGCATTTGCTAGTTAACTCATATTTTTCATATTACCTTTAGAAGCTTTTATTGCACGTTGAATTTCCTAAATATATCTGGACCAAGACTTCATAAATATGATTTCATCTTTCACCTGTTTATTCTTTGGAAGCCCTGTTTTAGTTGTTGCAACTTCATAGCATTTTGTGATATTTCTTTTTTTTTTCATTTTGTGATAATTTAAAGCAAACATACCCAAGCCCTCACTGCACTTGTTTATTAAAGACTATCTTGGAAATTCTGCATTGGTATGTATCTTTGTATTATGTTTCATATCTTTAAAAACCTTTAGATTATTCATAATACTTTGTTCTTGAAAAATTAAGCCAAAATGGTAAGATATGTATCAGTAATTAGGATTTAATAATCATGGAATTAGTTATGTGTTTTAGTCATTTCTGATAAAAGAAACAGGGAAATAAATCAGAATTAATATCAGAAGTAAATTTAAGAACACATTTATATTAATCCCAGAGTCTGCTAGCTATATAATGTAGAAAAATATTTGGTAATGCTAATTTTTTTATGCTCTCCAAACGTTAGTCCAAAAGTTATGATAGTGGAATTTTAGATTTTTTTCTAATTGATAAACATGCTATGATACATTTTTCATAATTTATACTCTGTAGCTATCTATATCAGTTTCTTCTCCCAAAAATTATAGCCATATCTCCCATGCAAAATTGTTCAACGACTTTCCATCAATCCTGAAAATTTTCCTGAAAGAAATCAATGCTGAAATGAATTAATACTTGTAAAGTAAAAGTCTTTTAATACTGAACAAAATAGGGGTGGCTGGATGGCTCAGTCGTTAAGCGTCTGTCTTTGGTTCAGTTCATGATCCAGGGTTCTAGAATCAAGCCCCACATCAGGCTCCCTGCTGGGTGGGAAGCCTTCTTCTCCCCCTCTCGCTCCTCCTGTGTTCCCTCTCTAGCTGTGTTTCTCTCTGTCACATAAGTAAATAAAATCTTAAAAAAAAATACTGAACAGAATATTCTTTCTAAAATTTTCATACCATCAGTATGGTTATACATGATACACTGACTAATCATACACATTTAGAAACACATTTTTGGGAAAAATCTCAAAAATAATATCAAAAATATATGCCAAATACTTTCACAGAATGATAGTCAGTATAAGTATCTTATACAATTTAATTAGGAGTTTTGCCCTAAGGATTTTCAAGTTAAACACTAATTTTGAGATAAATTATATTTTTGTATTTTTAGTTTTTAAAATATTCTGTCTTTTAGACCCCCTTTTAAAAACAATTCCTGTTGTCCTCAGTACTTTACTGATTCTTTATATTGTGTCTAAAAGAAGATTCATTTCAATTTATTTTGCTTGGAATTAACTGACCATTTTGAAGCTGAGGATTGTTACCTTTCATCAGTTCTGGAAAATTCCAAGCAATTATAACATCACATATCTAATATGCCTTTCCCATCTCCTGGGTACTCTGACCAATGTTTACTTCTGACTATATCCTCCACATCTCTTATTTTCTTATCTCCATTTTCCTTCTCTTTCTCTTCGTGGGATATGTTCTAGAAAATTTCTTCTGATGCATATTTTTCAGTTAAATAACTTTTTGTTGTGTCTTACCCATTGCCAAATATGTGCAATGTGAGTTTTAAAAATTATTTACACTAAAAAAAAAAAAATTACCCATTTCTCCTACCTCTAACCCCCTACCTCTGGCAACCACCCATCTGTTCTCTGTATAAGTTTAAATTTATTTATATTTATTTACATATTAAAATATTTATATTTAATATATAAAATACAAATGTATTTTAGTTCCACATATACAAGATATCATAGGTATCATACGGTATTTGTCTTTATCTGTCCAACTTATTTAACTTAGCATACTGCCCTCTTGGGCCATCCATGTTGTTGCAAATGGCAAGATTTCATTCTTTTCTTAAGACCAAATAGTATTTCATTCTGTGTGTGTTTGTGTGTGTGTGTACCACAGTTTCTTTTTTCATATCTCAGTTATCATAAACTGTGCTGCAATGAACATCAGGGTACATATATCTTTTTGAATCAATGCTTTTGCTTTCTTTAGATAAATACCCAGAAGTGAAATTGCTAGATCATATGCTAGTTTTTACGTTTTTGAGGAACCTCCACACTGTTTTCCATAGCAGCTACACCAATTTACATTTCCACCAACAAGGATTCTGTCTTCTCCACATCCTCCTAACACTTCAGAACAGTCTTTTTGGTAACAGCTATTCTAACAAGTATGAGGTGATATATCATTGTGGTTTAAATTTGCATTTCTCTGGAGATTTTGGTATCTTGCATATTTTCATGTGCCTGTTGGCCTTCTATACACCTTCTTTGAAAAATGACTATTCATATCCTCTGACTATTTTTTAAAAATCAGGTTGTTTACTTTTTTGCTATTGAGTTACAGTTTTTTTAATATATTTTGATATTAGCCCCTTATCAAATTTATGAATTGCATATATAGTCATTCACTAGTTTGTCTTTTTGTTTTGTTGATGATTTTATATGTTTATGCAGAAATTTTTTAGTGTAATGTAGCCTGACTTGCTATTTTACTTCTGTTGCTTTTGCTTTTGGTGTTAAATTTAAAAAAATCATCTTGAAAACCTATGTCAAGGAGATTACCACCTATGTTTCTTCCAGGAGTTTTATGTTTTCAGTCTTATATTCAAGTCTTTAATTAATTTGGAGTTATTTTTTGTGTATGGTGTAAAATAGTGCTCCAGTTTTATTCTTTCTCATATGGCTATCTGATTTTCTCAACACCATTTATTGAGAAGACTGTCTTTTCCCCACCATGTATTCTTGGCTACTTTGTTGTAAATTAATTGACTATATATGCATGGGTTTCTTTCTGGGCTCTCTATTCTGTTCTATTGATCTATATGTCTGTTTTCATGCCAGTATCGTGGCATAATTTTTTTTTAATTACCGTACTTTCTTAGAAAAATATTTATTTATATATTTGAGAAGGAGAAAGCACACATGAGTGGGAAAAGAGACAGAGGGAGAGAGAATCTCAAGTGGTCTCCCTGCTGAGCACAGTGCCTGACATAGGGCTCTATCTCATGACCTTGAGGTCATGATCTGAGCTGAAATCAAGAGTTAAATGCTTAACTGAATGAGCTATCCAGATGTCCCTAGTCACTATAGATTTAATTTTAATTACTCAAGTAATTAATTTTAATTACTACTTTTATATTTTAATCATAATTACTATAACTTTATAATATAGTTTGAAATCAGGAAGAATGAGGCCTACAGCTTTGTTCTTTTTTCTCAAGATGACTTTGACATTAAATTAAATTTTTGATACTTCATAGAGTACTATTACATATGTCAGTTAGTCCATAGACCCTGTCTTTATCTTAATAAATATAGTAATAGGTAAAATAAATTAGCTTAGTCTATATTAAAGAGAACTAAAAGATGTATTCACTATAATCAGTATACTTTGATTTTAAAAGTGTTTGTTAATTCATAATACTTATCATCTTATCATGAATATTAAATATATTTTGAAACTGGCCATGATTTCCTAAAGAATTGTGCATCCTCTAAAAAAAGAACAGTATCATTTTAAATGTTACTTAGTCTTTCTGAAGGTAGAAACAAACTGCAGTTCAAAAAACATAAATGATCTGTCTAAAGAGCGTGCCCAATGTGCTCCAAAAAGTCCCACCTCTTTTGAAATGTCTGGAATTCCCTGAAATACAATATGGTGGTTAGTCTAAGAATATAGAAACTGAAGTTTCTTTTAAAGATTCTTAAGCATAGTCCTCAAGAGGTTGAATTTTAAAGTAAGTGATGTATTCTTTACTCTCAGCATGACTTCAGACACAGTTAAACTGCTTTAAAGTTATGACTTTGTTAAAGAGACTTAGAAGTTTAAAATAGTCCAACAGGAAGCCTGGAAGTGGAAGGGTAAATGTATTTTCAGGGTTGGGCTAACTTTGAAGCAAAACATGAATGGTATTAAAATCTAACATCAAAGGTTCTGTCCTACAGATCAGTAAAAATTTAGATAAACTTGAAATCTTTTGATTAAGAACAACAGTACATTTCATTACAATCTTTTATTACCACCAAACCAAATAATCAGCCACAATCACCTTGCCAGTGTTACTAGTTTTCACAAAAACATATAATACTCTTTACTTAAGATACAGTTTATATCTTTCTCTTAAAAGGTGTTAGGATACGACTATAAAGTGTTTTGCTTTTATAACCAACTTATTAGCTCAAAATACATCTAGATAAGTTAATATTGATTGTAAGGGGGTCCAGAGTTTTTCTTTGCCCTGATAGGTGTGTTTTGGGGGCATCCATGAAGTTGCACTAACAGTATTATTTATTTACTTGTCATTTGTATGGAAATTTTTTTTTTTATATATCTTATTTATTTTAGAGACAGAGAGACAGTATGACTGGTGGGAGGAGCAGAGGGAGAGGGAATCCCAAGCAAGCTTGTTGAGCGAGGAGTCTTAGTCACGCCTCCATATGAGGACCCTGAGATCATGACCAGAGCTGAAACCAAGAGTCAGATGTTCAACTGACAGACACTCAGGTGCCCTGCATTGAAGTGTTTCTTACAGAGTTTAGAACTGTGAAAACAGATGAGAAATATAATAATAGATAGAAGGAGTTTAAGTTAGTAACATGAAAAATTATATACATTCAGTTAGAAAAGCAGGACAATGTTAATTAATTGACTCTCTTCACTTGGTACTTATTTTAAAAATTAAAGCCCTAGAGTACAGTTTATCTGGATTTTCAGTCTGCAGTAGATAAAGCTAAAGGGCAACTGATATTTATTGTATGTGATATCAACACATTTTCCTTCTATTTTTTTTGTGGTTAAGTAAAATTAAGTTTCCAGGTAAGTTTACATAGACACAGTTAAGATTTTTCTTTATCATCTCAGATAACTGATATGTAGACTTTAAATGGTAAAACCAGGAAGTCCTATTAAATTTTATCTCCCTGATTTCCAATGCACTTCCAAAGCATATTCAGATTATTTTGAATTCTACGTAGTTATATCACAGATATGTATATCACACAAACATATGTTTTCATCTTAACCAAATTATTAAATACTGAACAAGTTACATAGCTCATAATACAATTTCACAAACACACCTTCAGCGTCTCCCTTCTTCATTCTTTGCTTCTTTTCACTGAACTATTAATTGTAAAGGAATTATGAGGAACTAACTATAGTCTATTCTCATTATTTACCATAATCATGTACTATGAAGGGACACTGAATTAGCAAATAATAGTTCATTGTCCTTAGGGAAAATACAAGATTAGTTTTCTGTGAGCTTCTGGTCACAATATTTCCACTGACCAATAAATACATGACTTTGTTTTATGTGTGTTTCTGTTTAACATTTTTTTTAGTACATTGTTTAGTAGTTTGACACTTTGTTTAGTATTGTTGTTGACTCAGTAACATTGAATTCATTGCCAACAGTGCTGTAATTCATGCCTGAAGGAAGATTATCTAACACAGATATGGCACATAACAGGCCATATACCACATAACAGGCCAACTGCATTTAGGAACCTTGGACAACACTCATTTGGGGGCGGTTTTATACAGAAAAAAAAAATCATGCATAAAAGAGCACAAAAATGCAAAAACATGGCACTATAGTCCTTGGAAAGGACACTTATTTACAATAGGAGAATTTAAGCAAGAAGAGAAAAACCATGTTTATCTCATATGCGAATGGGTACACCAAGTAACTCCTTTTTTGCTGTTAGTTCTGGGCATGCACATGTTCACAAATTACTTGAAAATATAGTATTGATTTTGGAGTTACAAATAACTTTTAGCAAGTAGGTGAATTCACAAATATAAAATCTGCAAACAATGAGGAGCAACTGCACATGTTAAGCACCATTCTTACAAGTGCCAACACAAAGTCAAATAAAACCTGATCTGTTCCTTTAAGGATCGTTAATCTTTGAGTACACTGAAAACCTGAATCATCACAAATATTTGTAACTATTTCCTTCTCTCTATACAGTTATTTACTAAGAAAGGAGTAAGTTAATTACTTTGCTATTTGTTGATTATATAGCAGAAGTCAAAGAATAGGTTGTAGTCCCTGGTCCCCAAAGATATCCAATGAAGGATATGGGGTAGTGAAAAGACTAAAGGTATGATGCTCTGAATTGGAGATTCCAAGTTGCAATTAGAACACATGGAGGAGGCAATATGTGCTACTTATTTACAGGTTAGTAATGTCTTGGTAGACATGAACTTAAAGCTGAAAGCTGAAACTTGAAGAAATGTGATTTTAAAAAAATCACAAGTAGAAATTGAGTAGGCACAATAAAATAAATGAAAATATACATCCAAAGGGTTGGAGTTGACAGAAAGAAATGGAAAGTTGTTTAGTATAGCAATTGGCAGTGGGAAATGAGGTAAGTTAATGTAAGGGATGTGGAAAAGGAAATAGTAAAGAAACAGTGAAATAGATTTATCTAGGAATTGTAAGCAGATGCCAAATGATTAAAGGCATTAATATCAGTTAATTTAGAAGTTGTCAATTCTTCTCAATGGCAATGAGAACAATAAATTTAAAAAAGGCATCATAGGAATTAATGTGTATCAAGATAGTCTGGCTCCACATATGAGATTCATCAGGGATGTGGGGAGTGAGGCAGAGTTCTGATAAGCAAGATCTGTAACAGATGTTTCAATAATTCTAGTGAGAGATGAGATGATAAGAAATAAGGTAGTAATAATGAAGATTAAGACCAATGGATTAAATTAAAAGATATTTAGGAGCTGGAATCAACTGGAGTTGGTGATTAATTGGTTGTAGGTAATGGAAAAGAAATTACACACTGGGCCAAGAGTTGTGTTTGCAGAAAGCAAACTTTATGGATGAGATAACATCTTCCAACAGAAAGAGTAGGATTTCTTACTACTCACTATTAAACTCAGTTTTCCTTTTTTTTCACACAACCCACCAAGTGTGCAGGTATCCTTCTAGAGTATTTAGATTGCCTCCGGAATTTGAAGGATCTTGGAGAACTGCTGTTAACCCTAGAAGTTTTGGCTACTTCTTCTGTCTCGAGTTAATAGTCCTTTGTCTCCAACCCAGGAGTCACACATCCTCTGCCAACATCCATAAAACAGTAAGAGACTTAGGTGTTAGCTTGCAAATAAGGTAAATTCCAGTACTCTTAGAGTTCCTGGCAGTGGTTAAATAATTCCATGGTTTCTGACTTGTATAACTTAAAATCACTGGTATAGGGGATATAAAACAAAATATGACTTTCAGTGAAGAGGTGGCATGATCTGTTTTAGAAATATTGAAGTGAAAGTATCTATAAAGCACATACAAGAAGATAAACCCAGTAAACAATGGGAAATGTAGATCTGTAGACAAGAAGATATATTAAGCATTAAGAATTTTCAGATTATAATTTAATTGATAAATGAATTTAAGAAATGCCAGACTGCATGTCTAGACTGATTAAAAGCAGTTTATGCAATAGAATGAAGAACCATACACACATTTAAGAAATGGTTTGGAAGTTGGAGCTATTAAAGGGCAAGCCATGAAATGGTTTAAGAACAAAGTACTCTAATGAGTTGAAAGCATGCTAAGATATCAAATGACCTTTGTATTTGACAACAAGGTTATTTCTTTTAGTTCCAAGTTTTTATTTAGATTCCTAGTCGTTAACAAAGAGTACAACATCAGTTTCAGATGTAGGATTTAGTGATTCATCACTTATATAACAGCATCAGGTGCTCACAAGTGCCCTCCTAATACCCACCACCCATTTAACCATCCCCCTGCCCACCACCCCTCCAGCAACAATTTGTTCTCTATAGTCAATAGTCTGCTTTATGATTTGCCTCTCTCTCTTTTTTCCCCGTGTGCTGCTGTTTTGTTTCTTAAATCGCACATATGAGTGAAATCATATGGTATCTGTCTTTCTCTGACTGACTTATTTCATGTAGCATAGTATACTCTAGCTCCATTCACATCTTTGCAAATGACATGATTTCATTCTTTTGGTGGCTGAGTAGTATATCTATCTATCATCTATCTATCTATCTATATATCTAAATATAGACTTAAATATATCTATATCTTTCTTTTTTTGTAAGTTTAGAGCCTAAGAAGGGGAATTGGGACATACTACATACATCACATTTATTAGGTTACTTACTGCTCATAACAACATCATGAGATAAGCAGTATCATTTTTACTTTACTTTTAAAATTTCTTTTAAAGATTTTATTTATTAGGGAGAGAGAGAATGAGTGCACAAAGAGGGGAGGACAGAGGGAAAGGGAGAAGCAGACTTCCTGCTGATCAGGAAGCCCCAGGTGGGGCTCAATCCCAGGACTCTCTCTATATACCTATATATTTACCTATAGATAAATATAATATATAGATGTATGTGTGTGTGTACAAATATAAATAAAAATAAATAAATAAATAATATATAAACAGATAACTATATAATATACATACCACCTCTCCTCTCCTTTATCCATCTGGACATTTGAGCTCTTTCCATTATTTGGCTATTGTTGATAGTGTTGCTATAATTTTTAGGCTGCATGTATCCCTTTGAATTATGTATCCTTTGGGAAAACACCTAGTAGTGCAATTACTGGATCATAGGGTGGTTATATTTTTAACTTTTTGAGGAACCTCCATACTGTTTTCCAGAGTGACACCAGTGTGCCTTCCCACCAACAGTTTAAGAGGGTTCTCCCCTTTCTCCATATCCTCACTTACATCTATAAGAAGGTTACTGAAAACTTGCTAGCATAAAGTTTTTATACATTCGATGAAAATAAAAACCAAAATATAATAGTTTGTGCAGAGAATTAGTTGTAGGAACTAAAAATAAGATATTAAAAATGGAAGAGAGATGACAGTGGAAAAATATATAAGGGGAAAATGAATATATTTCTTTTTTAAAAAAGATTTTATTTATTTATTTATTTGAGAGAGAGAGTGAGTGAGAGAGATCATGAGAGGGGAGAGGGCAGAGGGAGAAGCAGACTGCCCATGGAGCTGGGAGCCCGATGAAGGACTTGATCCTGGGGCTCCAGGATCATGACCTGAGCTGAAGGCAGTGGCTTAACCAACTGAGCCACCTAGGTGCCCCAGGAATATATTTCTTTTCTTTTCTTTTTTTTTTAAGATTTTATTTATTTGAGAAACACAGCCAGAGAGGGAACACAAGCAGGGGGAGTGAGAGAGGGAGAAGCAGGCTTCCTGCCGAGCAGGGAGCCCAGTGTGGGACTTGATCCCTGGTCTCCGGGATCATGATCTGAGCTGAAGGCGGTTGCTTAACCAACTGAGCCAGCCAGGCACCCCAAGAATATATTTCTTTATATGGAAAATATTTGAGTGTATTTGAGTTTACTTTTATTTAGGAGGGGTTTAGGAGGGAAAATGTGGCACAATTTATTAAGAAATGTTTCTGAAAAATGGCAGGAGATGTTATTAGTTTTTAAATAATCTTTGCTATCATATACCAAGGAAGTGGGAAAAGGTAAATAAAAGTATATTTTGTAGCAAGAGGAGGGAGGCACTGTGTTGCCTTTTTTTTCTTAGCATTGTGAAAAGAGTTCATCAGAGAGAGAAGGAACAGGAACAAAGGTGTGAGAATATGGATATAATTTAAAGGAGCTGCTATTCTTAACTGCCTGAACATAGGACAGCTGAATACTTTGAGAGGATAGCTGATGTTGAAGACCATGAGTTAACACTGGAAGCTGTCTTTGAGATTGTGTGTTGGTTTTTTTATTTCTAGGGTACAGCTCAGCACTGTGGTAGGGACATTCTAAAGTGTATGTTAGTGATGACAACTTTCAACTGATGCGGTGGAAGGGCTTTTCATCAACTGGTGGGATAGAAAAACAATGAAACTGATTAGTTGAATATAACAGCAAAAGAAAGATGCCAGTTCTTTAAATAACAAGCTGTAAGTAATAATGTGAGTAAAAAAGGAAGAAGAGAAAGCTGGGAAGGAAAAAAAAAATAGAATAAAAGGCCTGGATTTGTCAAGGAGATTGAAAATTACTAGGGGGAGTAATTTAAGAAGCAAATTAGATGATAAATAAACTATCACGAATTGAGATATTTAACTGTGGAGTCCATAAGAAGTAGTTCTTTTCTTCTTTTTTTCATATGAAACATGAAACTTTATTAAACAACAACTTACTGAGTTCCTCTTACATTCTGAGAACTGTCTTATGTGTTAGAGATTCTAGTATAAGGAAAAGTTAAAAGTCCTTCTGTACTGGACCCTATATTACAAAGAAAAATTATCATAATTTCATCTGGCAAGCATACCTCCATGTATTTTTCACTATATGTGTCTTTATATTGGTTTTATTTTTTAAGGATTATATTACACACTTTCTTTTCAACATTATGTTTTTTTTTTAAAGATTTTATTTACTTATTTGACAGAGAGAAACACAGCGAGAAAGGGAACACAAGCAGGAGGAGTGAGAGAGGGAGAAGCAGGCCTCCCGCTGAGCAGGAAGCCCGATGTGGGGCTCGATCCTGGGTTTCCGGGGTCATGACCTGAGCCGAAGGCAGTTGACCAACTAACTGAGCTACCCAGGCACCTCTCTACATTATGTTTTTCCCTCTTAACAGGCTCTTGTGCATTTCTAGATCTAATTTATCATTTTAAAGCCATAAGGTTATAGTGTGAAAGTAACAAATTTCTTCTTGTCTTTGTCCATATTTTCTACTGGACTGTCATCTTTTTCTATGATTTATTAAAAATATATATGATAAAATACAGTGTAATTATATATAATTCAGACTATATTTTGATACAATATTTTATAATACATTGACATTTCAAAACATGTTATCTATATTTTATTTAACTTCCTGTAATATCTCTGAAGAAGCACCATCTTATAAGAGTAACTCTTGTGAAAAACATACATGTTTAAAATATTAAATTGTCCCCTATCTTCATAGTTATTCAGATATGATTTTGATAGGATGATTTGCTTGGTGAATCAAATCTAAAAGTGTTTCATGGAAAGCATCATCTGAAATCCTGCCATACAAATGATAACCACAAAAATGGTCTGGGTTATGCATTTTTTTTAAAGTTTTTTTTTTTTTAAGATTTATTTATTTATTTGACAGAGAGAGATCACAAGTAGGCAGAGAGGCCGGCAGGCAGAGAAAGAGGAGGAAGCAGGCTACCTGCTGAGCAGAGAGCCTGAAGCAGGCCTGGATCCCAGGACCCTGAGACCATGACCTAATCCAAAGGCAGAGAGGCTTTAAACCCACTGAGACACCAAATACCCTGGATTATGCATTTTAATTAAAAAATTTGCCTACAAACTTAATATTGGTAGTGAGATGAGAAGTTAAGGTCACTAGTAAATATATTTATCATAATTTAAAAGATAGGCTAGATTTAGTTTGTATTCCCAACATCTTCTAATTATACCATATTCATTTCCATCTTTGAATTTTTATGTGTAAGTCATGCATGTGAAATAAGCTGGAGGATTCTAAGTTTCCTATACACTTATGTACAGAGAAACTGTCATTTGTGTTATCAGAACCAGAGATTATTTCTTCAGCAGATCTGCTTATTTGTTGTGTGATGACGGTAATTCATAAGGACAATGACCTTGTCTGTCTTGTTTACCATCATATCCTCAGTGCCCACACTGGTAGCTTGCATACAGTTGACAAACCAATAATAATTTGGATGGATAAATTTAACTTGAATTATTTATTCACTTTTAATTCACTTTTAATATTTTCTTAACAGAAACGTGTATGTATTATGTATATACAACACCTTATGAAAGATCACATATAGTTCAATTTAAAAGGTCACATATAGTCCAGCTACTTACAAGTCAAGTCCTCACAACATATAAAACATGTATTATTATGCACTTTTTAGAAAGCTGCTAATAGTTCATTTGCAAGTTCTTTCTGCTCTTTTGGCTTCTAAGATGTTTATTGGAGACTTCTTCCCTTACTATATTTTATTTTTTTCTTTTACGCAAATAAACTTTATGTCCTTTTAGAAAATGAAAAAAGAAAACACAATATTGGTTAATTGTTAAAAATTTCTCATTTGGAAACTGCTACCCCAGTTTAAGCTATCCCACACCTCAAGAGATTTAAGCACCTTCTATATTTTATATCCACATTTTATTGTTGTGTAACTTATGGCAAGACCTTAGAGAAGCAACCATGTCCTTGAATATACTGTTTTTCTTACTACACAGAGAATGCATAATAATCATACTATAATAATTTTAATACAAGAAATTAGAAGTCATATTTCTATCCTATTCATCTTTACTGGGGAAATTTTGTGATTGAAAATGTTTATCAGCAGTGTTTCTCCATTTCAAAATCTCAAAGCAATTGTAAGGAGCCGTCTATCTGCATTCTTTTATTTTTTTCATATAATTAAATTGATAATAATGTGAAATAATTACCATCTCAATGCAAAGAAGGATAATGGCACAAATTCAAATTAATATGTCTAAAAATACATTATCTTGACCATTCATTTAAGTTCTATCACCTGAATTTTTCCAACAGGAAAATAAATTTTTCCTCTTACCTTTTGTTAACCAATATACTCATGCTGGCAAAAGAGTAAGAATTTAAATATTTATCTGTATAAATTGAGGAAAAGTCAGTTCTTAGAAGCAAACAATGATTTTTTATCAAGGTTAATGTTCATGTTTTTGTTGGTAGAAATGATCTGTCAATCACAAAGTAAAATGGAAGAATCTAGAAGATTACATGATGTCTAGGAATATTATATTATTAGTCACCTAATTAAACAGAAAATATACATGGCTAAGATAATTAGCATACAATTTTAGAGTTAATTGCCTCTAATCTTGAGGAAAAAATATGCTTCTAATATGAAAAATTTCTATTTAAATTACTGTATTGATAAAACTCATTGGTCTTGGTCAATTTTCTGTATTAGTTTTCCAAGATAGTCAGCACTTTGGAATTTCCTATCCTTTATTTTACTTCATTTGAACTGCTAATTGAAATGTTAATGAACAGTGAAATGGCCAAAGGGTAGATGGTATATAGAATTAAAAAGGCAAATACATAGATTTTTTTTCCTTTATGGAAGGGACAGTCTACAGTCAATCTAAGCAAATGAATTGATTCATCTTGCAGTGGCAAACCTAGTTCATTAAATAGGAAAAAGTTTTTTCCAACTAAGGCAATGCAGTTATTTTTAAAAGAATTTTTATACCTGCTTATTTTTAAAACTTTTAATTCAATGAGAGAATGTTTAGATTTTGTTGAAATACAATTTGAAGATTATGAAAAGTCATAGAAAATTAGAAAATGGCCAAAGACAGAAAATACTGAAATAGAGAATTTTAGTGATTGCAGACCAACAGGTAATTAATAGTACATTACTAACTGGCCAATGATTATTAATTACTGGCATGATTTCTCAATAAACTACTTAAACAGAGAAACTGCAAAATGTTAATTATTTGGAACTTGAATAGTTTACTGATTAGAAGGAATACCATGGTGTCTGAAATATAGAAAATGCATGTTAAATAATTTTTATCTGCCCTAACATGAAATAAGGAAATTTATTCTGGCTGACTTTGCATTTTATGAATAATTGAGAATTAAAACCTAATCCTGTTTAATAGATATGGGCTTCAAGCATAGATACTTCAATATGTATTTATGGCACTGTTCTATTAAACAGTTGCTTAGGCAATACCTAGAGGACATGCTTATCAAAGTTGAAGATAGAAAAAACAATTGGACGTAAAAATCAGGCTACCACAAAGCCTTGCAAGTTTTAGGACAAGTAAAGACTGAAAATGATATGTAAGCAAAATATAGACTAGTTTTGATTTCTACCTATAAACTACATATAAAATATAATTTGGAAGACTTCGTAGCACACAGGAAAATTTGTTTATGAACAACTAATATAGTACCAGTGACTTTTAAAAATGAAATGAAGTAAAATCTTTAAATGTATTCCAATGTTTAGAAATTTTAGAGACTTTAAGTTAAAGGTCCAGCTATTCTCTGTGTTCATTAGACAACATATGAAATGCTCTGTCCAGTTTGGGCCATCCCATTTTATGGCACCCTTGACATTCAAAATTCATCTAAAGGAAGGTGAATAAGTCATATGACAACTAGAAATCATCATATGGGGAATCAGTGCAGTGGAACATTTACGTTACAGAAGAAAATATTTGAAGCAATATGTGTTATATGGTAGTAGACATATAATTATTCTAGGGTATATTAGAGGGGCAAAACAGAGATTAAATAATAAAAGTTATAGAGAGGAAAATTTTGTTCAGTCATTATGGGAAAGGATTTTCTAAAACAGTATTACACAACTGTGGAATTGGCAGTTTTTTGCACTGATATTTTCCTTTAAGTGAATATATTAAAGAAAAAACTGAGATGTTAGAGAAGGGATTCTCAGTTTGGGTAGGAAATGAAGTTGACAACTAAATTTCAGGTCTCAACTCTATTAAATCTTTGAGTGAAATTTTGTTGTTAATAGATACCTTGTGCACAAGTCTACACTAAATACTGTATTAGTGTGCAAATATTAAATATATCATATTATTTTAACTATATGTATATAGAGTATCCATATAGATATGTATATAATTCATTTCATATTTACAGTTTATATGAATGACTCAACTCTATACTAATATACTTAGATGTTTATAATTTGTAGTTATTTGTGACATTCTTTCTATTAAAACTGGAGCAGACTTCATTGTGTTTGTATATATCACAGTTGAGTCATGTGAAAAAAAGTGTGGATGGGCAATCCTTCATAATTGATTTTGAGAAGTTTGGATTCTCAAATAGAGAAGCAAATCAGAAATGCAACTTCTTTTTTCTTTCATTTGTAATTATTTACTAATTTGATACTGAAGTCTACAAACCATTCATTGGTAGGCTAGAATATACTATATATGCAGATGGTAACCTTTTTTTTTAACTTGAAGTTGCATAAAAATGAGAGAAATATGATACTTAAATCATGCTGCAGGATGAATTCAAATTACCTAAAATTGCCAAATTCTGCTTTGGTTAAAAAAAATCACTTAAATTTGTGAGTTAGTTCCCTCAAAATCTTTAATACATATAACATCTACATCACAGGGTTTCAAGCTAAGTAAAGAAAAAGCTGAAATAAAGTGCTTAGCCCAGTGGTTGTCATGGAACAGATCTTCAGTAGACATTTCATAAATGTCTTTTCTCTAACAACACTATGATTTTAAGGATTATTCTATTCATAAATAAAGAATGATTATCTTATTTTAAAACTGTTTTATCTTATTTTAAGATATATTAAAGATAGACACAATGGGCTAAAGTTATTACCTATATCCTAATAGAATTTTCATTTGAGAAAAACTGAAAATACTAAATTTTTAAAATATTTAAAAGCTTTGGATCTGCTATTATGAATTAAAGAAAGGCTTTTGGATATTTTAACACTCATATTTGGGTTATCATGTAATCTAAAGAGATATAATTTTTATTGTTGTACATTCCTCATTGAATAAGAAACCACTGTGTATGAATCAATAGTATGATTTATCATTTTGTTTTTCTCTTTAACATATTTTCATAGATTCACTTAAGACATGTGAATCTCTGTCTCCTGATATTCTTTCAACTTATATTTACGTGTCTGACAAATGACAAAATTTGACAGTTGTCAGTACCCTGTGATAAAGCTAACCAGATAAAGAAAAGAATCAAATGATAACATAACCTTACAAAATGTAATTGTATAGAAATTCATTGGTTCTAGAATTTAAGTTCTATCATTCATGCACTATATCTCTTTAGAAAGGAAATTAGAACATCCAGTTTTAAACAGACATCTGCTTAGAGTAAAATTATATTGTCAAAACTCTTTTCCTGCTTTGAGGTAGTTTTTGACTTTTCTTTGATTTGACATATATCCTACTTATTTCCTGTTTTATATTTGTTTTCAGACTTATATCTATCTACTTTTTGTTATGAGGCCAATATATATAAATATATAACAATATCAAAGCAATGGGAACACTTTATATTGTCTTTCCAAAGAAAAAAAAGTAAGTTTTCATTGAAAATGTTACTAGGCAGGGTAGAAAAATATGCTGATTAGAACTGGTTAATGTTTTAGGTCAACATACAGAAAATCTAGAGTAGACATGCTATGTACTTCTTCTTTTGTTTTAAAGATTTTTTAAATTTATTACAGACACAGAGAGAGAGTATGCAGGCTCGCATGAGAAGGGGGAGGGTCAGAGGGAGAAGCAGACTCCCTGCTGAGCGGGAGCAGGATGTGGGACTTGATTTCAGGACTCTGGGGTCATGACCTGAGCCGAAGGCAGATATTTAACTGACTGAGCCACCCAGGTACCCATGTTATGTATTTCTAATACAAAATTACTAGAACTTGCAAACTGTGCAAAGATTATGTCTCAGCTCCTCTGATCATCCTGAAATATGTTTCTGTGTTAAAAGATTGTTTTCAAATATGATCATATTTATATGACTTGAGTAAGGAGAATAAGCTTTCAGTGATTTTTCTTATTGTTTATATCACTGTTAAGCATTCAAATAGATTTCCCTGTACTTGATCCTATTTAGGTATATCCTGTGTAAAATAATAAAAACTAGGGGCGCCTGGGTGGCTCAGTGGGTTAAAGCCTCCGCCTTCGGCTCAGGTCATGATTTCAGGGTCCTGGGATCGAGGCCCGCGTATGGCTCTCTGCTCAGCAGAGAGCCTGCTTCCTCCCCTCTCTCTGCCTGCCTCTCTGCCTACTTGTGGTCTTTGTGTCAATAAATAAATAAAATCTTTAAAAAAAAAAACAAAAAAACTAGGTTATTACTAAGAGCCTTTGGTTGCACATGAAAGTTCTGGATATCTGAAGCAGAGATGGAAGTTTTTGTAAAGAGACTGGATAGCTCTGAATTGATGGGCTAAAAGATGATGCAGGTATAGAAAATAAATGGTAGGGATGCCAGGGTGGCTCAGTTGGTTGAGCGGCCAACTCTTGGTTTCAGCTCAGATCATGATCTTAGGGTGGTAAGATCCAGCCCTGTGTCACACTCCTGCTCAGTGGGCAGTCTGTTTCAGGATTTTCTCTCTCCCTCTGCCCCTACCTGCCTACCACTTTCTCTGGCTCTCTCTCTAAAATAAATATCCAAATAAATAAATAAATAAATAAATAAATAAATAAATGAATAAATAAATAGAAAAGAGAGGATGAAAAAAGGAGAGATGGTTAAGTATAAAACCTAGCCTAGGTCTTGCAGACGTTTTTGCTAAAATGTTGCCAGTCTACCCTTATGTCACTACTGACCACCTGCATATGCTGCTTTGGCAAGTGATGTCTCTTCTTATTTCCCTACAGATTCAAACTTCAAAGCATTTGATTGGTCAAGTTTAGGTCATGTTCACGGTTCAAGCTAGTGTTTTTAAGGGGAAGGGAGGTGTATCAGGTCTATAGGCTTTCAAAAGTGGGATGTGTCTGCACAACAGGGGATTTGCCTAAATTAGGAGGTCTGTTCATATTCAGAGGTGTTCCACAGAGATAGATAGCTATAAGTCCAAACATTTTTATCTTCCCTCATTTATATTTCTTTTAGTCTATGAATACCATCTTATTATGCTATAGAGAACAGGGAAACAAAATTACAAAGAATAAAGCATAAAGTTACAATTTACTAACTAAACACACAATTAATATTATATTTTCTTTCTGGTCTTTTTTTTATTTGCAGGGATATGTTTGTGTTTATATTACATATACCGATATGTATATACCTACAAGTCACATTTATTTAAAAAAATAGAAACATAAATAGATTAAATTTTGTATCACATTTATTTAACACAAGATTTGAGTAGTAAAATCTTGTGTTAAATCACATTTATTTAACACAAGATCTGAGTAGCTCAGTCCTTAAGCATCTGCCTTCAGCTCAGGTCACGATCCCAGGTCCTGGGATCAAGAGATAAGCAGCAGGAAGCCTGCTTCTCTGTCTCCCACTCCCCCTGCTTGTGTTCCCTCTCTTGCTGTCTCTCTGTCAAATAAATAAATAAAATATGAAAAAAATATTTTAATTCAAGATTTCATCAAAAAAGTAAAAATTATTTTAAAACACAATTTCTAAGTTGTATTACAATCCATTCTACAGATACATCACCATTTACTTAAATATTTCTTTAGTTTAATACATAAGCTGTTCTCTTTTTTTGATGTTATAAATAATGATAAAATAGCAATCTCAAAAAATTTATGTGAATTTTATTTATTTTTTCTTTAGGATAGATTTCCTCAGAAGGAACTTACTTTAAGGACAGATCTTTTAAAGTTCCTGCAATATATTGATTTTTTTTCTAAAAAAGTTAATTATCAGTGGCATAGAATGTCATTTTTAAATTCTTACTTAATGACAACACTATTGAGAATATTGCCTTATAGACAAAAATAATGTACTCTTTCATTTTGCATTAGTTTGGCCATTTGTGGAGTTAATGTGTTTATTTCATAAATATGTATTACATGTGCTGAGCCTGTGTTACTATGCTAAGTATAAAGAGATTAGTAAAAAGAGATTAAACTGATTCCTTCTCTTTCAAAGCTTATAGCATATAATCTTCTCATCAAGTGATTCAAAGCTGTTTTTTAAGAGCTATGAAGTAATAGATACTACTGGATGACATCATATGGATAGCAGAGTCAAAGCTTAGAGAGCCACTAACACTTACTCAAAGAAAGGACATCTAGCCTGGGAGTTCAGCAACTATACAAAGAAAAGAGAGAATGTAAAATGTATTCCAGAGAGTGGGTAAACAGCATAACAAATTATAAAATTTGTAAATTACAAAAGTTTAGCAACATGCAAATAAGACACAAGGAAGCTAAAGTTATCTAGAAAGTTTATAGTGTAGAATGTAAATGGCGGTGGCCCAGTATGAATATGAAGGAATAAGAAAGAACAAAATAATATAAAGATACAAAATATGAATAATAAGCTAACCTAAGGAACTGAAACTTCATTCTAACAGCAATGAAAATTTACTGAATTTATTTATTTTTTAAAGCAGAGAGGGCCTGGGTGTCAGTCTTCAGCTCAGATCATGATTCCAGGGTCCTGGGATCAAGGTCCACATCAGGCTCCCTGCTCTGTGGGGAAACTGCTTCTCCTTCTGACTCACTCTCCCTCTCTGTCTCTCATGAATAAAGAAAATCTTAAAAAAAAAAAAAAAAAAAAAAAGCAGAGGGGTGCCTGGGTGGCTCAGTCAGTTAAGCAGCTGCCTCTGACTCAGGTCATGATCCCAGGGTCCTGGGATTGAGCCCTGCATTGGGCTCCCTGCTCAGTGGAGAGCCTGCTTCTCCTTCTCCCTCTGCCTGTTGCTCTGCTTACTTGTGCTCTATTTCTTTATCTCTCTGTCAAATAAACTAAATATTAAATAAAGCAGAGAATGCCATTATAAGATTTGTAGATTAGGAGACCATTCTTGCTACATATTTCTAGATAGAGTTCTATGGAGATGGAGGTAGGAGGTTGTGGCAATAATACTGATGAGAGATAAGGATAAAAACAATAACAAAACAACAACAATAACAACAACAATTGGAGCAGGGAAGTGGAAAGAAGTAAATATTTTCAAGGATATTTTTGATGGATTTTGTACTGGGAAGTGAGTAGGAGAGAGAGAAGGAAGAGGGATCAAATATTATAATCAGCTCAGAGCATAATACTTTTGAATTGTCTTACCTATATGATACCTAAGAGGATATCCAATGTAGGCAGCTAGCATTTTGACCCTGCTATGAACTAAACCATGTCCACACAAAATTCATATGTTTAAGTTATAACCTCAGCATGACTGTATTTGGAGATGGACTTTTAGGAGGTACTTAATGTTAAATGAGGCCACAAGGGTAGGGTCCTAATCTGATGGGACTGGTGGGTTTAACAAGAAGAAGAGATCTCTTTCTGTCTCTCCATGTGCATGCACCAAAGAAAGACCGGGTGAGCACCCAGAAAGTGAACATCTGTAATCCAGAAAGGGTCTTCACCAGACCCTCCCCATGTAGGCAGGCACCCTGGACTTGGACTTTCAGAATTGTAAGAAAATAAATTTCTTTATCTAAGCCATCATATTGTGTTATGGCATCCTGAGGCATAATACACTTTGTATCTCGGAGGAGATGACTACATGAACAAAGAGAAAAGAGACACTGCAATGGAAACACTGCCATGTACCTATGTATTGTGAATGGACTTATTAGTCCTTGCTTTTCAAAATTTTTCCTATCATGTTGGTCATGCCTTTTTTCTTTTTGGTTAGTTTTAAAGATTCTCATATCTCTGCATACCAGATCTTTGTATATCAATAATACCCACTTGATTTTTTATTGTTTTTGCTGTGTTTTATTAATTGTGATTGATTTTTCCGTGATATCAAATTGACATTTATAGAGGTGAATCAATCAACCATATTTCTAATTTCCAAATTGTGGTAGAATTTTTTGCATTTTCTAATATCTCTGTTTCATACTTAAAATGATTCTGCTTCGTGTGAACTTACTTATACATGTAAAGGCTTTATGAGATGAATGTTGGGCTATTTTCTCATTGCACTAACAAAAAAATATCTCAGCGGTGGATTAGATGAGGTGTGCTGCCTAGCAACACTCAGCCATATATACTCTGTGTTGCTTAGCAGCAAACTTTCAATAAAGTGCTACCTTGAATTGGTATAATTTGTATCTTTCCTGAATAGGGAAATATACTACTGCTTGGATCCAGTTTTCTCAATAGTTAAATTAAGGAATCTGAACAGGGCAGCAAACTAATATTCCCAATTTATTTTGGACCCTATATTCAGAAGGCTATGTCCTCAAATTTTCTTGACCAAGAGACATCTGAGAGTGGGTTTGTGAATAGTAAGACTAATCTCTCTCAAAGTAACTCATATTTTATTGACCTTACATTGCATCAGGATTAATGGAGCTAGTACATGTCTGAAATCCAGATCCAAAGAGAAATTTTTTTTACCCTGTTATACTGTTCTTGGTCTCCTCTTCTACATCATATAACTTTTTCAAAAAACAGTTTGTTACAGGGATGAACTATCCAATAACACATTACTTGGCAAGACCAAGTCAACTGATTTCAGTTCAGTGGTGTTTGCCTTTATTCGTTTCTTTCTTCTGTCAATTTCAGTATGTTTATAGTATTTTCTTGGTCTCCTTTGCATCAGAAATGTTACCAAAGAGGTCAAGTGTTTAACATCTTGATGGAGATATGACCTCCTAAAAATCCAGCATCGGGGTTTTATTATATTTTATTTAAATAAAAACCAAATACAAAAAGAAAGCACAGAATATTAAAGGGAAGTAAATGTTTTCTAAATGAGAATAGGAGCTCAAGATAGGTGACCTGTAGATTGGATGCCTGACTCCACTGACTCCTCTTTTCTCTTTAAAGTTTATCTAAAATGGGAATATATAATTTAAAACTAGCAAAGCAGACAAAATTCATAAAATCTACTTAATAACCAAGAAAACCTTTTCAAAAAGAGTAAGTCCCACCTATATGAGGTACCAAGAGCAATTATATTTTTAGAGACACAAAGTAGAATGGTGGTTGTCAGGGGGTTGAGGAGAGTGGGGAATGGTGAGTTATTGTTTAACAACTATGGAGTTTCAGTTTGGGAAGGTGAAAAAAGTTCTGGATATAGTAATGGTAATGGCTTCATAACAATGTGAATGTACTTAATGGTTAAAATGGTAAATTTTATGTTGTATATATTTTAGGATAATAAAAAATTAAAAATAAATCACATATAAAAATCATACATATATTATTGAGTCAAATGAATATATATTGAGTTTATTATTTGTTCTAAAAAAGAACAGGAAATATTTAGAATTAATAATGATTTGAAATTACAATATTAAGAAAATAATCTTATGGATTATAAGCATTATTATGTTCATTTTTTCAGATATAGCAATATACACACACACAGGTACTATCATCCTTTGTCCCAGATCACAGCGTGAGGAAGTGACAGAGCCCAGAGACTAACTACAGTATTTATATTCTCAACCATGGTGTCGAAGTGTTCTCATGGAGATAATTTTTATTAAGAGTTTACTATGTAATATCATGTATTACTATGTTTACATGTCTAGGGTGTTGACTAACAATAACTGTTATAGAGATGTTAATTAACCATTAATCCTTATACTAATTTAATGAGGATGAAATAACATTATGCATGTTAAACTATGAGCTTGGTTTTGGACATAGTAGACACTAAATATGTACCATCTACTATACTAAATATATAATATCATCAATACCATTTTAGTTGTATAGTCTCAGTGCCATTTCTAGCAAATATTCTATTGGCCACATTCTAACATTATTGTCAATAATAGAGAAAAATGTATTATTTTAATATGATGAATATTATTTTTTTTATAAATCTCCTCACTTTCTTCTCAGTTTACATTTCACCCTTTTTATTCTTCAAGGTTTTATTCTCAGTCAATGATACCTAGGGAATTATCTATCCCAATAATTTTATTGTAGATCTCATCAATATAATAAGTGTAATTGATTGATACATTTTTATACATCAAAATATCTTCGAGGAAGATCTTTTAAGTAGGATGGTTAAAGTCTGTTCATCCTACATGTATAGATATATAGGCAATGTATGTTACATTTAAATTATGGACTTTTAAGTAGAATTGAAATACTAAAGAAGCAGCATGGTTGCTCTCTTTCTACTGGTAGGTGATTATGTTATAAAAATGAGGTTTGTCCTAGGCAGAACATTACCAACTTGAAGTCAAGGTTAGCAAAAATAGTACACATTCATTAGCATACTAACTAGGTGAATCATAATTTAAATGCCTACTTTAGGTATGGGCTGGAGGGGGGAGGGTAGGTGTTGGTGATGATAGCCTCTATTTAAAAAAGCTAGGTTTTTGGTTAAAAGGTAGAAACTATTAGGCCTATGTTCTTCCATAACATTCTCAAGAGAACAAAACTAAAAAAAGAACCAAAACAGCATTCACATTAAGTACAGGCATTTAAGGATTATCACCATTATCACCATATAAATATATATTCTTTGAAAAAACTCATTATTCCAGTTCAAACATTAAAAATTACAGGATTTATGGGATGAATAGGTTTACAAGTTTACCCTTGTAAAAGGTAACTGCAGCTGTAACCAACAAAAAGATTATATAAATATTTACGATGCTAAATCTTCTCTAGTGTTTATACCTAGAATCACATTCAGTGCATCCTCTGACTGATCTTCCTCAGTCTAGCCTATGTAATCTTTATACCCTTGTTCTCCTCCAGAACAGTCATCTTCAATTGCTCAAAGACAAGGTTTTTTAGGATGTGAGCTAATGAACTCAGTTGCTTTATTTTCCTTCTAAAGAGTCAGAAATTATAAGTTTCTTGTCCACAGAAAATAATTTGATAGAAAAAAGTGTTGAAATTCATCCCAGTCATCCTATTGTGTGTTCTTATTGCCAATCCACCCAGCAGCTTAAAATATTAAATGTAAGTAAAACTAATGGTAATCACCAACAACCCAGTGTATTATTCTATTAGAGTTATATTACAGAACAACAAAAACAAACTTTTGAATATAGTAGAGAACTACTTCCTTAACATTCTTCAAATGAAAACGAAATGACTCAGAAACTAAAAGACAAAGAGATTTTTGTTTTGGTTTAGTTTCAGACCTAACCCTCTTCTAATCCCTAATGCAAGATTTAAAGCACAGATAATTTTTTGGTTTTTTTATGTGGCACAAAATAACAGATATAGTCTGGTGAAAATAAGTTTTCTATTCAGGATCTGAAACATAGCAAAATTTCAGGCTCTTGTTAATATTTTCAGTAAGATATGCACACTTATGTATAGTTTCTGTACTATATTCTTGAGTTTCAACATATCTATGGTAAACTTTGCTATTTATGTTATCTTAGGTTCATTTGAGCATGGATCTATGCTCCTCAGGTTGTATTATGTATAGCATTATACTATATTACATTATATATATTTTTCTCTATATGTTGTTTGAAAGATTTTTGTGAAATATCAGGGTACAACACAGAAATGGCTTAAAATATATATATATTTTTTAAGATTTTATTTATTTGACAGAGAGAAACACAGCCAGAGAGGGAACACAAGAAAGAAGAGTGAGAGAGGGAGAAGCAGGCTTCCCACTGAGCAGGGAGCCCAATGTGGGACTCGATCCCAAGTCCTCTGGGATCATGACCTGGGCCAAAGGCAGTTGCTTAACCACCTGAGCCACCCAGGCGCCCCAGCTCAAAATATTTTTAAAAAATAATTAGGTTTGAGATGACATGATCATGTAGATATGGCTGAAAGTTTAGTGAGTTTCTAGATTAATAATTATTAGTTTATATTTTGGCTTTAATGAAACTTGTTTAAGGAAGCTTTCCGCAATAACCCACTCTATTGCTCTTCCCTCTAACCTACTACTGGGTATCACATTAACCTGTTTACTCAGTTAAGAAAATGCATCAGTAATTTTATGATCTTATTAATTTGTGTATTATGTCTGTTTTCCCCACTATAATATAAATTCGACACACAATCAAGATCTTGTTTCTGTTCTTCTTATCCACTGCATCCTGATTTAGAAGATTTCCTATCTGGGGAGCTCCTAGAGCCTATGAATGAATAAATAAATGAGTAAATGAATATCATCACTATCATCACTTTTTTTTTATATATTAATGTAAGTGGGGGTGCACTGTAAGTACTGACTATACAACTTCATTTCTACTTATATTTAATTGCTCAAATGTGATTATCTGAAATAATATAAACTTTTTAGATACTAAAATTTGAAAAAAATTATCCCTCTTTTTCCTAATCTAATTTCTCATATGTACAAATTAATTGAATAAAATACTGAAAAATGTGAAATCATGATGTTCACTCAAGAAAATATCACCTTAACAAATCTTAAAATAGTCCCATATCCTTACAAATTCAGGATTTGATGGAATCAAATAGCTTTGTATTTTATTTAATTAAGTATAGCTATTGCAAAAGCATGTTAAATAAAAACCAAAAAGGGAATTATGGTACTTTGATATATCATACTGATTTTAACCATAAAATTAATTGCCAATTTTGTTAACAGATAAATTTGGTAAGTCTCCATTTGCCTGTGAATTCTTGATATAGGGTAAATTGATATATTCCTCATTTTTCTCTCTGTAATCACAGAAACTGCAATCAAATGTGGCATTCTTAAATCTGATTGTCAAGCCTTATTCATGAGCAGGCCCTATGAAGAGTCAGAGTTGGCAGCTGAATATGTCATACAGTTTGAAAGCACTGGGAAATTATTTTTTACTTAAAATAAAATATCTTCCTCATTACCTTTCTCTGTGCATGATTTCATCTTTAGAAATCTCTTGGGGTTGTAACTTTAGTTTTCACTTAATACTTAGAAATATGACTCTTCTTTTACAAATGCTTTTTGAGAGCTCCTGTGGAGACTCAGGGAACACATTCTCTCTTACACCTACCTAAAGAACTGCTTTCCTGTTTCAGGAAAGTCGTTCTAGTCATGAAATTCAGATATAGTTTATAAAGAAAGGAAGAAGGCCACACGTATAGCTGGCCAGATTGGTCAAATCATACCTGGTAAGGCACTCACTTTGCACTCATATGCCCTTAGAGCAGGTTAGCTGACCAAAATTAGGGGCCAGAAGAAAGACGGATTCAGAGATTGTGAGAAAGAATTCACACTATCAAATCTTATTATATTTGAGAGAATATTAAGTTTATCCCATCATTATACTAAGGAACTGGAGATTGAGAAGATTATATTTGCTTGGAGAAATACAGATTCTTTTGGATGAGAAACAACACTCATATTTCCTGACAATCTATTTTTCTACTGTGTACAATCACCTCCCATCCAAATCAAAAGAGAAAAAAATATAGTTGGGATGGAATTATTCTTTTCTGTATGTGTATGTGTTCTTATTTTGTTGTTGTTGTGTTTAATAAAATTCATTTTGAATTTTGAATGGGGTCGCCTGGGTGGCTCAGTCTGGGCCTCTGACTCTTGGTTTTACATCAGGTTGTGATCTCAGGGTCACAGGATCTATTTGGGCTCTGTGCTTAGTAGGGAGGCTGCTTAAAGATTGTCTCCCTTTCTGTCTCTCTCCCCTTCTGTCCCTCTCTAGTAGTGCTCTCTCTCTCTCTAAAATAAATAAATCTTAAAAAAAAAAAAAAAAACTTAAAAAAAAAATCTCACTTCATTTTGAATGGATTACCCACCAGAATGAAGCTTCTTATTCCATTACTTAAACATTTCTTTGGGGCTCCTGGTTAATCAGTTGGTTAATCGACTGCCTTCAGCTCAGGTCATGATCCCGGAGACCCAGGATCAAGTCCCACATCGGGCTCCCTGCTTGGCGGGAAGCTTGCTTCTCCCTCTCTCACTCCCCCTGCTTGTGTTCCCTCTCTGGCTGTGTTTCTCTCTGTCAAATAAATAAAATCTTAAAAAAAACAAAAAACAAACAAACAAAAAAACCATTTCTTTGTCATACTTCCCAGTTTTAATTTGAGTAATAAATATAAAATATTCAATTACTAATATTTCCCATATTCTTTTTTTTAAGATTTTATTTATTCATTTGACAGAAACACAGCTAGAGAGGGAACAGAAGCAGGGGGAATGAGAGAGGGAGAAGCAGGCTTCCTGCCCAGCAGGGAGCCCGATGTAGAGCTCAATCCCAGCACTGGGGGATCATGACCTGAGCCTAAGGCAGACACTTAATGACTGAGCCACCCAGGCACCCCTATTTCCCATATTCTTTTTCTTTTATTTTATACTTAGCAATTAATATGCTTCACATACCATATGTTTTGTTTATGTATTAAGTTTATTGCCTGCACCCTCCACCAGAATTAAATTTTATGAGGGCACAGAATTTACTGATTTTACTCATGGCGATGTTTCCAGTGCCTCCAACAATCTGGCACATAGTCAATATTCAATAATATTTTCTGAGTGAACAAATGCATGATATTTGTTACAAGAGAAGCAAAATCTTCATTAAACCAAAATGTTACCAGTAGCACTCCTACCACTAATACATATTTCTAATACCAGATATAATAAATGCATAGAGAAAATGTATATGTCTTAAAAAGGCAGTGACAAACAAATCAAGAAAATCCCAAAGAATGTAGAAATATTTCAGAATAGCAAATCTCATCTTTTAGTGGACTATTACTTTATAATCCAGAGTCTTTCTTAAGTGAGATCTATTTTACAGCTTCTAAAGTTTGCATTGCAAGTGATTGTAAGGGTTGTAGGATTTATTTCTCTATTTCCTCTTACTTTTCATTCCAAAATTCTCTAATAAATAAAAGATAAAAAGAAAAAATTGACTTCAACCAATCTTCATGCATTAGTCAATACTCTTCTCTGTATATGTAGTACTTAGATGCTCTTTAATTAACTATGGTGGGCAGAAAAGGTCTGGTTTAAAATGTTAGAAAATAATAGGATCCGGAGAACAAATACTTAAAAGTACATGTATTAAACTGTCCAGTGAAAGATGAAAATTTCTTGATAATATATCAGTTTAATAGCATATTTTATTTAACTGTAAGATAAAAATTTGTAACTCAGTTTTGAGAGATAGCTAAACCCTTGGTTCTTCATATCTCTTTAAAAAATTAGAATATTAAATACTTTGTTTGATATAGTATATGATCACCGAGATCATAACCAATACTTTTAACCTATTTATAATGAAAAAGTTCACTGTTTATTACAAGAGCATAATGCTGTGTTTCTAAACTTACCAGAGAGAACTCTCAGCAGAAGTGCATTATTAGTGTCTGTTTTGATTTTGGTTAACTGTTTAACATCTTAGCTTGTCTTCAATCAACAAAAAGTTTGTCTAACTCACTGACTCTACATGTGATTTAAAGTTTTCCTGGCATATGAATAATATGATTTAAAACACAATTTAATTGGACATGTGTTAACATAATCTTTTAAGTTAACAAAGAAAAGTCGAGGCAGTTCAGTCTAACGGATAAATTGGTCATTTATCATGAACCAAATATTTAGGACTAAAATCATAGTCATAAGCTGGTCCACAACCACAATTTGAGGGTGTAAATAGCATGACAATTTTTTTTTAAAGATCCTGATTATGAAAGGAGCAGGTATAGGTAGACTTTAGCCTGCACAATTCTATATAACAATAAGAAAGAACTTCAAAAAGCAGTTGCAACAGACAGAAATGTAAGATCATTAACTAAAATCTTGAGGCCATTTATTGTAGGAGCAAATAACTTCTCTAACTAAGCAAAGCCTATATTACTATATTATTAATTTTATAGTAAGCATTTCTTATCTTTAATTTTTCAAATCATGTTTGTATTTTTCCTTTGGGTTAGTGTGGGTTGGGAAATTCAGAAGATAAATTTTGGCTTTACTTAATAAATGATGGTGGTTAAAATGAGATACATAATGAAAAATTATTTTCTTTTCTTCTTCCTCTCTTTTGGCCTCTCTCCTTCCCCCATTTTTTCCCTTCAAATATACAAACAATACTTATTGCACACAAATTATATTTTAAAATTCTTCTTGGTACTAATGCTATAAATACAAAGGAGACAAAATTTCTGACCCCAAAAAGCTTGTAGTGAGTATGGAAATTTGCAAATAAAAAGATGTCATTTCTCCTTACTTAAATCAAAAAGACATTTATGAGATTCCTGTCGTAAAGAAGTTGCTGAGAGACATGTCCTTTTCTTTTTTTCTGTACCATATTTGCTAAAACATTTGGCACATCAAAGTTGCTCAAAGTAATTGTACTAAATTACTATTTTGTGAATTATATGTAAACGTTCTGTGTAGGACTCTTCTATGCTGATACTCCCTGGTTTGTACTAATGTGGTATGGGCTTTTTCTGTAACATTGAAGTCTGTGAATGTTTGGAAGAAGATATATACACTATTTAATGACATTTAAAAATTCATATAGGGGGTTCCTGGGTGTCTCAGTCAGAAGCCTTCAGCTCAGGTCATGATCCCAGGGTCCTAGGATCAGGCCCCATATTGGGCTCCTTGCTTGGCTGGGAGTCTGCTTGTCCCTCTCCCTCTGCCCTGCTCATGCTCTCTGTTTCTTAAACAAACAAACAAACAAACAAATAAAATCTTTAAAAAATAAAAGTAAAAATTATATGATTGGTACATTATAGAGAAATCAAACATCATTTCTGTCTCTCTTTCCAAGTTTATGTATTCCTCTCTTGACTATATATATATATTCAGTAGGGGCACAATCATGACTCATAGGTGAACAGACGGCAAATGAAGAAAAAAGACTTTGATAGATTTATGTGAAATCAGAGTATCATTTGTTGGTCATATTCTATCCTTTCTAAGTACTTAAGAGGCAATTTATTGTGTAAGTTTTTAAACATGTTCTTTTCAGCCAGAAAGAATAGTTTTTAAACCCAGCATAAACTTCCTGATTGACAGTGTGATGCCCTTTACCTTTCTTCACTAGACTGTAGTTTCTATGCAGGGAAAGACTGATCCATCGAGTGCACTGACATATTTCTAGCACATAGCAAGATGCCTCATACATGGTAGTTACTCAATAAATATGTCTTTTACAAATGGATAGTTTCCAAAGCTTTAAAGTCCTTTTAAGACCTTATAAAAAAGCAAATATTATCCCATTCGAAGCTAGTTTTATACCTTGACTCAAGCACCTTTCTTACATAACATCAAAGTAGATTAAGGCCCTTGGCAATTGCTCCAGTAACACCTCATGGTTGTCTTATTTGGAATTTCCCACATTATAACATTTGATAGTGAGGAACTATTACTTTACTTCCTGTCTTCTCCACAGGGACAGAACACATCTACTTAGTTCATCACTTTGTCCCTGATAAGTATAATATTCCCAGAAACAATATTAATAACTCAGAAAATGTTACTTAGATTATTTAAGGAATTATTGTGCTTCAGTTTATCATAAACTAATGAAAATGCTAATCAATTTTATGCAATATAGCTACACTATGTTAGAAGGGTAAAATTATAGGTTTTAGATGTTTCCCTTCCTTCCCTAAAACTAAAATTTAAAAAGATCACCAATCTGCAATTAAGTTAGCCCAAGTAATTCTAATTTTACAGGTATTAGATTATGAGTCCTTTAAATATTCCATTTAAATTCATATTTTAAAGTTACCAATTATTTGTTATTAAAATAGAACACACAAATTTTACTTCTTTTAAGCAAGAAATTATATAAAGATAAAGAAATAACTCTTAATTAGTTTTCAGTAAAGCTTTAAACTCATTGTCCTTTTCAACTAGAGTTATATTGCCTTTCAACAGCTAAAAATATGAAGAGCAAGGTAACCTTTGAGAAAAGAAAAGAGAAATGTCATCTTTATTGCCAATAGGGCACAAAAACATGACAGATTTTTTTATTGGTAATATTCACGAAACTGATGACAAAGGTGTCTTGTCAGTGAATGATAGTTGTTGAATTTCCATGAGTGTGTTGGAATGTCACTGTTCCTGTGCAAAACTGTGAGGCAGAGAAGTTTCCCTCTTAGCTGCTCATTCAGATTCTTCTCTTTTAAGACATTTCTTCACATGGTCTCCATGAATGCCTAGCACAACTCATAGGTCCTCATCATTTTACATAGCTCCTCACTTCAGCACTCCACACTACTGTCATCTCCCCTGAATTATGATACAGGCTATTTAATAAAATCTCACATATAATACTCCATATTATAGTTTATTTTCTCAGCTATTGTCATTAATCAAAAGTCTGATAAAATAAGTCACACAAAACTCATAGTATATTTTATTATTCTTTGCATTTTTATATTCATTTTATTTATATTTTTCATCTCATACAATTACCATTTTATTATTGTTCTGGTGAGAATATTAAAGCTCTACTCTCATAGCAACTTTCAGGGATGCAATTCAGCATTAACTAGTCACATGCTCTACATTAGATCTCTGGAGTTTATTTATATCTTTATATCAGAAAGTTTATACCCTTGGACAACATTTCCCTATTTCCCACACCCCTAAGCCACAGGCTCTCTCTGATGTTTTCAGATTTCACATAAAAGTGAGATTGTACAGTAGTTGCCTATCTCTGACTTATTTCACTTAGCACAATGCCTTCAAAGTCCATCTATGTTGTCACAAATCACAGAGTTTTCTTCTTTTTTATGGCTAAATAGTATTACTATATATATGTATGTATATGTATTTACATTTTGTTTATCCATTCATCCATCAGTGGACACTTATGTTGTTTCCATGTCTTGACTATTGTGAGTAATGTTGCAATGAACATGGGGATGCAGGTACCTCTCTGAAACAATAATTTCATCTCCTTCAGATATACAGTCAGAAGTGGGACTGCTGGATCATATGGCATTTCTCTTATTTATTTCTTTATTTTATTTATTTATTATCTTTATCCCCAAAGTGGGGCTTGAACTCACAACCCTGAGATCAAGAGTCACATGTTCTACCAACTGAGCCAGTCAGGCACCCCAGCAGTCCTTTTCGCAAAGTTCTGAAGAACCTCCATACTATTTTCTATAGTGGTTGTACCAATTTATATCCTTACTGATAGTGCATTAGGTTCCCTTTCCTCCGCATCTGCACTAGCAACTGTTGCCTCTTTTCTACTTTTGTAATAGCAATTTTAAAGGTGTGAAGTGATATCTCAGTATGGTTTTGACTTGCATTTCTCTCGTGATGATATTGAGCACCTTTTCATGTACTTATGATCATTTCTATGCCTTCTTTAGAAAAATGTCTATTCAAGGCCACTACCCATTTTTTGGCAATTTTTTCTTTTAGTGTGTATCTTTCTTTTTTAAAATTTAAAATGAATTTAATTAATATACAGTTTATTCATTTTAAAATGAGATGTGTGAGGGCAACCCTCTTGGGTCCCCTCCCCCTTGGGGAGCTATTTATTATCATTCAATAACATTAATTTTCTCCCTGCTTCCCCCCACACACAAAATAATTAATTAAATAAAATTAGATGTGTGAAAGCGATACTATATTAACTCAGATTAGTATAGCAATAATCAGGAAATATACGGACATTTTCTGGTAAATGTAAGGCATATCAGGCAGAACAGAACTCTTACTGACTAAAAATTCTGGATCCTACTTGCCTATACTATTCTTGTGCTTTTTTTGATTTGTTGTAAAAATATCTTTCAGTAGTCCCATGTATTAATCCTTTTGATGAAAGAATATAAACTTTAATTTTGAAAAAGTAGCCTTCTGCAATAGTCTTAGGAATAAAAAGAAAAAAGAATGATGCTTCAATTAAGATGATTTACCTAAGGCACATTATATTTATCACTGGTAATCATAATGATAATGCCAAGCTTGTTGGAGCATTGCTCTGATGATGTGAACCTGCCATTATGCTACATGTAGAGTGCTTTAGAAGGTATCAAGTATTTCTTAGTACATATGAACCATCACAGCCATTACTACTGGAACACAGTAAGCCTCGTGGCAAAGGAGTTACATAGATTCGCTATTTGAAAGAAAACTAGGAAAATCCCCCTGCTGGCAGAAAGAACTAAGAAAATTATCATAGCAAACATCTTTTTGCAGGCAACAAGAGTGAGGGGAAATGATAAGAATCAATCAGCAGCCGTTGAGAGAGGAACTATAAGAATCATAAACGAATCAGCAAGTTAACTGCTCTGGGGCAGTGAGTAGTTTTCTAATGGTTGATAGGTCTAATCAAGCTTATAGGTAAGTAACCCTCATTTTTCCAAAGGCAATGCACACCATTTATTATACTGTCATGATTCCATAGCTGGGGGCTTAGAGAGCTCTTAACTTGTAAATAGATTTTGGATAATGGTGAACTCCAAATGACTTCATTCTTGAGGCAGATTAAAGATAGCAATATTTTAGGAAGATCTGATGGTAAGACTAGCTAGTTGCCTTGTAATTTTCCACTACTATAACATTTTGACCCTTAGAAAAATGTTGAATTAGTGCTATTTGACCAGTTTTGTTATTGTCGCCAGAGTAGCAGCATCTTCTCAAATGTCTAAGGTTTTCATGATCCAACTAAATGATTTTCAACATTAATTTTCAGAGACAGTTTAGAACAGAGTAGATATAACTAGTAAGGCATAACCTGGAGCTGCTCTCTTAGGTGGTGATATTTTAACAGAAATTAAAATCTTAATACAAAGACACTCTAATTAGAATGTTAAACATTGGCACGTATTTAAGTGGATGGGATTATTCTCAAGGCGTTTTTTTGTTTCATTTTCCTAGAGGGGAAAATTGATAGGTTTACATCAGTATTTCTGGAAGATACTATTTGTATATACGTGGCCTGTGTTCAAAAAAGCTTGGGAAGCACCAGTTAGTGTGTATCTTTTAATGTACCTAATGTGAGTCAGCATATTGAATTATTATATATACAAAAATATATATGTTTTTCCAAATATATATGACCATGGATTTTTTTTTAAATGTAAATCCTTACAGTATTCAGTGAAACACTACTTTAGAAACTGATCTAGAAAAGAAGGACATTGACTTGTCTTTGATTATGGTTATTTTTCCAAGGAACAAAGGCATAGTAAGATATATTAAGATTTTTTTAAAGTTATATGTAAAGTTAGTAAACATTAGATATAAAATTATGTCATGCTGCCATATGTGAAATTATTTTATTCACAGTGGTTACTGCCATGTTTGTAACTCCTTCCCAACCCTGCCAAATATTTTACAGTACATATATGATGATAATAAGGCAATATTTCCTCACTCTAAATAGAGATTTGAGTCACAGGAGAGCAGAAAGGGCATTATAGATTGATAGTGCACTCAAATGCTCACAGGTGAAAAAGAACATTGCAATTTCAGGGAGACAAGGATAGCTCAGGACAACTGTAGTCTCCCATGTCTGCTGGTATAATCTTTAGTACAAAAGGGAAATGAAGACGCAAAGAATGATGGTCAGAACATGAAATGCTTTGCATGCAAAACCAAAGTCTTAGAACATGGCCTACAGTCTGTGAAGAGGAGGCTTTTATGTAGGGGGAACAAATGAGGAAAAATAAAAATGTTCATGGCCTGCATTTTTCTTCTGTAAATTAAAAGACCTTTGTTGAATTCAAGGAAAAATATAAATTCTTATAACTAGGATGAACTATTTTATTGAATAGAAAAATGTTATTGAGAAATTGGTACTGTTCTTTAATAATGAAAATTAATATTAATATCTAGAAATATTTTAGAATGAACAACACAAAAACAGCTTTATCATTTATTCTCCACTTGTGACCTGGCATGTTCACCTGCATGATCTCACTGCATTCTCACCTTACAGGTAAAACAATTGCCGTCTACAGACTTCAAGTTACTGTCTCAAGCTCACACTTAGAAGATCTGGAGATTCAAATTGATTCCTTTTAATGCAGTGCTCATTGAACATCTATTTAGTGTCAGGTACTGTGTGGGTCACTGGGAACAGAGCAATGAACAAAATAGTCCTCCCTCAGCCTTTTCAAAACCAGGCTTTTTTATTTTGTAGATTAGGCTCTCTCTCTACTTGGGCGAGCCCACCTGAAGCATCATTACCATCTGAGATCGCCTGGAATGGCCAGATGCTAGGGCATCCTTACCATTATTGCATTGCTCCACGAATTCTAGACCCAGGTGCCAGCAGGGGCACAACACTACATCATTCATAGGCTGAACATCTCTACAAATTCCTTTTGCGAAACCATTCATTCTCAAGTTTGTGGTTATGTATTGGCTGTACCACATTCACTCTATTCTTTTATGTTTTCCTTTACAAAAAATGAACACTGCACTTGAAATCAGATTGCCAAGCTAAAAGGCTTATATACTGGTGGTAGGCACTAAGTTGCTCATGCCTGTGCTGCCTGGGAACAATTTGTACCAGGAGTACATTGTGACTTAGAAAGATAATTAAGGCTTATCTAGTATAAATAAGCCCTTCTCCTTAGTGGGGAAAAAACAAACAAACAAAAAATATAGAAATAAGACTACACACCAACTGGGACATAAGCAGAGAGAAAAATAAGAAATTATAAAAGTCCAGCCAAAGTAGAGGAAATAGGATAGAAAGGGCTGATTAGAAAAATATTTGGAGAATAAAATCTGAAATATTTAATGGCTGATGAGGTGGAAATGAAAACAGAAGAATCTACCAAAACTTCTATATTTCTGAGTTGTACACTCTAATACCTCTTTAAGGAAGGAAGAATGGAAAATATGACCTACTCTAAAAAGGTTGTGTCTGTGTGTGTCTATCACATATAACAGTTGCTATTTTCCTTCTAATTTCATTTTCTCACACACAGATTCCTAGAAAATTCCATTATTTTTGTGGCTTATTCTAGTACTTATATACTTACCATAACTCTAACATATCATATGTATGATTAGCTCTACATACTCTACCATATACTAACTTTATCTCCTAATCTTCAGACTCTTATATCCATTTCCCTACTAGACACACCTCCAGGTGAATTTCCCACTGGTAAATTAATTAGTATGTCCTAATCTGTACTTATAGTATTTATATCCAAAATTATTCTCTCTGCTACACAGAACATACAAACTGTATAATCTGGGTTGGCTCCCTTTAGTTCTATAAACTTATTTTCTCATCTATAAAAGAGGAATAATGCCTACATTAGATTCTGTAAAGGTTAATAAGATAGAAGTGTTAGCATTATGTTCTTACCTGAGTAAAAACTCAACAGTTAAAAACTGCTGATGATTTGTACATTCATTTATTCATTAATTCTGACACAAATATTACTGAGCAATTGTTTTTGTGAAGGCATCCAGGAAATTTCATAATTATAGCACGTTATATTAAAATCTCACATATATGCTTGAATCCAAGATTCTGCACTCCCATAAGACATTTTTTCATAAGAAAATACATACCAGCTGACCCTCAATACAATACAAAGATATTTCACTATCCAAATTAGTGTTTTGTGTAAAGAGATCTCCTTTATCATACTTATACTCATTTAGTACACCGTAACTTAGAGAATAAAAACCCAAAGTGTGTATTTCAAGGTGTTATTTGGTTCCATAACTATTGGTCTAGTCAGCATTTTTTGTTATTCTTTTCTGTTTTTCTGTTTTTATTCTATATTTGGCTATAGTGAATTGGTTGCAATTACTCCATCCCTGGAA